>JSYX01000316.1:0-38649 GCA_000787465.1 Thermomucor indicae-seudaticae
TCACTTTGATAGGAGTGTCAAAAACCCTGTCGAGAGATGGAGCACCTTTCCCTCCTTTCCGAAGAACGAACAAGCAATCAAGGTTCACCCTTGCAACTGGAATACTAACTGAAGCGGCACCAGAATTGGTTCCTGACTCCAACCCCGAGACGGAGGAAAGAAAATAGCCATATTTTAACTCTAGAAAAACGTATATTGTATTAGGCAGTTCTGAGAATCAGGTGAACACCACTATCTGTCCAAACAGGTTGGCTCAGCTCTCCGACTTGAAGGGCAAACGCCGCATCTTCAAAAGGTTTCTGCATCTGACCGCGTTCAAAGTATCCGAGGTCACCACCGCGCTTTGCGCTTGAACAATCCGAAAAATTCGTCGCTAAAGCAGACAGGGTCTCTTCTCCGGCCTCGATTTTGCGTTGGTAATCGAGTAAGATCTGTAGCGCTTCGTCTCTAGTCCTTGTAATGGTTTCCTGCATATCGTTTTGCTTTAGTATAACGAAACTACTTGGAGAGATTCCTTTTTTTTAACCTCTCGCCACGAGCTGGGTCGTCTCGAATCCTTGTGCTTCACCAACAAGTGACTCACGCGAACACGTTCATTCTCAGAAGAGGCTGGTGGAGGATCCCATCGGCTTTCCTTGGTTACCGTGTTAAAGTAGTAATCTTTGTTGTAGGTTCGCGAATGTCGGATGACCCAGTTGGGTGGCAAGTTCTAAAGATCTCATTCATTCGCGCTCTTGTCGACAATTCTTCCCCGTGAGAAAGAAAAAACTCACCATGATATGTGTGCTTTGACCTATAAAAGGACTTAGTCGTGTTCATTGATTCGATGCCTCAAGATGCGCATGCTCACCCCTTAATGAAACACTTTCGAAGTGGAGAAAGTGCAAGAGTGTGGGATACTCTCGCGCGGACTACGAAATGCCAATGCAAAAAGTCCATGTCCGATACAGGATCGGCTTTATTCATTGCAGTTCTTAATTTACAGGTACTTTGCTTCAAAATAGTTTGTAGCAGCCGAAATAGCCATGCGCTGCATTAATCCCAGTTTCTTTTCTTTCTTCTCCTCGTCATCGTCCTCATTGTCATCTGAGCAAGCATGTTCTTGGATAAGCTTGGAGATCTGCAGCAGAACGCGTGAGTAACCGACGTCCCTGCACCTTTAAGTGCATCAAACTTTATACCTCTGCAGCAGCCAGACCGGCAATGACTTCCTTGGTCAGCGAATGGTGAACTTCTTCACCTTCTTCTTCCTTCTTCTTTTCCCAGGCACGCACAGCCTCAAAGGCTGCTGCACCAGCAAGGAGTTCATAGCTGAACTTGGCCTTCTTCTTTTCCTTGTACACCTTTTTATGAGCCTGCTGCAGGTCTTCTTCCTTCAAGAGTTCCCTTTTATTGTCGCCCCAGCCAAACCAGCTGCCAAACCAGGCACGGAACCGAGCACGTTTGCTATCGTCTTCTTCTTCATCTTCTGAGTCCACGGGACGTGGTGGGTCACCGAGCTCAATGGTCCACAGCTGATTCAACGCTTCGGCCAAGTTTTCTTTGCGCTTATAGACCATCACACGCGCGTTAGGTCCTTCTTCAGCGCCCTTGATGTCAAATACAGTAGAGGGATCATGTAGCAGATAAATGAATCCGTGCTCAATATCATAACCGAATCGTTGATCTTTTGCCTAGATAATAACCGGGATCAATTAACCATTGGGATCAGCATATATGCTTGCAAAATCTTCTTACGATCTCGAGTTCCTTCATTCGTCCAAGGAACAAATGCTGCTCTGCCGTGAAAATAGCTTCCTTGCTATTTTAGCGCGGTCTGGAGCAATAACTTTATTAAGCTTTCCTTCCTACCCATAAAGGTTCCTGAACGATCAACGTCCAATACGAGACCCGTAGCCTTGTTGGTGAGAAAGCCTATTATCATTATGTGAAAGAATAAGCACCGCGCGCCAAGAAAAAAGGAGAATTGTGTGTGTATACCGTTCTGGTGAATCCATAGCTGACTGTCGCGTTCAGGCGACTGTTCCTTTTTCTCTTGCATAAAGATCTTTGCACCATCCTATGTTTTTATGGGTAGACAGGACGACCATGAGCTGACATACACTCCCGAGTACGCGTCTCAGTTTGACTGCTGTCTTTTAATGTACCTTCGCGTTGGCAGGGTCTTCCACATCAATCACCAAACCATTCAGTCTGGAGATGATGTAAAAGTAACCGATAGGAAAGTGATTCTCCTCAACTGTCATGGTTCTTTCCTTTTGAAAACGAAAGAAAGAGAAAAGAAAAATGAGAAAAAGCATTTTTATTAGTAACCTTTTAGGTGTCCAAGCCCGATGGCTGGTGTTACTTTCTGCATGGTGATACCAGACGGACGGAAGGCCCATCCTTCCGTTTCTACTCTCTATGTAATGCTTGTCAATATAGAAGCTCGCCCACTTTTATACCCAATTCAAATAAACACTCGAGTCCCGATATTGACACTCATGCATAGGAAGAACCGCACCCGATTGATACTTGCGCAATTTTATTACGCGTTTGCATAGGTTACAAATGAGCTGTCAGAACAACGCAGCCGTTGTCAAGCCTGTATGCTCTGGTGCTCTTCTCATCATTGATTGGGCAGAAACTGTGATACGAATTCAACTCGATCGGGGCATGGGCATCTCTCTTTCTCTTTTTCGCAGTAAAATAGTCAGCCGCTGACATCCTTGTGCTACTGGTATAAGAAGATCGGTTACCACGCTTGTTGACTCCTTTCCCCTTTTTCCCTCTCTTATTCGTATTTGATACTATGGCACCTACAGCTACGCCCTCAGAAATAATTGATTTCAGTAATATACGTATGGTTGCTTCCGACTTGGACGGCACGCTTATCGTGGGTCAATTTAATGCGTAAATAATCTGTCTCTCTCTACATGCATCAGTTTTGTTTGTTTGCATATCAACCCGCGTGTTTGTTTCTTGCAGGGGTCAATTGACACAGCGTACAGTGGACGTGCTCCATGCACTTGAGGCCAAGGGCATCCGTATCGTCTTCGCCTCAGGCCGCCCACCGCGCACCATGATACGCGCCGTTGAACAGGCACAGCTCAAGAATCTCATGGTGATCTGCTGCAATGGTGCGCAAGTCCTGGACAGCCACACCATGTCGATTGTGAAGCGGTTCTCGATCCCGCCCGAACATGTCAAGGCCATCTGCACCAAAGTGAAAGATGCCCTGGGCGACACGGCATTCATTGGCGTCGAGAGCGGTGCCACGTTCAAGTGCGAAGCCGGCTACGCCAAGAAGCGGCAGCACGCCATGTACCACGAATATATCACGGTGGACGATCCCAGAACCGACTTTTGTAATGACGCGGTCGAAAAGATTATCGTCGTCCACGAATCCTGGCCGGCCGACCAACTGTATAAGTTCCTCATGGAGAATATCTTTAATGAACCCCAATGGTTGGATATCATTTGCCCCACCTTTTCGAGTCTGCACTTTGTCGAGATCTCGGCCGCGAATGTGTCCAAGGCGACCGCGTTAAAGTATCTTTGTGAGAAGCTCGAAATTGGTCAGGATCAGCTCATGGCTTTTGGTGATATGCCGAATGATTTGGAAATGATAAAGTTTGCAGGTAAAAAAAAGCGTTAAACACCTCCATAAGGCCGTAAACGATCACTTACAAGAAAGGTGGATGGAACAGGGATCGGTGTGGCCATGGGCAATGCTCACCCAGATGTCAAAGCAGCTGCCAGTAAGTGGAACTCCTTCCGTTTTATCTTTATAACAATAGGGATTAAATATGTCCATGATCTAAAGGCTTGGTGACAAAGACCAACGTCGAGGACGGCGTCGCCGTTGTGTTGGAAAAGATGCTCGAGCAACTCTAGATTTGTCGTACTTTCAGGCAACCGAATCAGAAAGAAGGAGTGTTTATTCTGTAAGCTTGGTATATTATTAGATAGAAACGCCTTTAGACCGCAGATCCGCCTTGGCCTGTTGAATTTCCTGTAATGAAATATAAGCATAAAAGAGACACAACAAGCCATTTATCAAACTTGCCCCCATTAACTCATTATATGCTTCAGGGCAGTCACTAAACGTCATGACATGCCATCCAAGATATCCCAAACTGTAGGAACCAAACGTCATAAGGCACCACCACGGAAACTTGTAGTAGTAGCAATGAGCATCTCGCTTGCGGCTTGCACCGACCATTTATACACAGACGCGCTTACCACTGGGATAATCTTGTTTTGAATAACATCAGGAAATGGAATTAAACCAAAGAATAATACAGTGTAGATTATAGCGGCTATTCCTAGTGTTGTAAATGCCTCTGTTGCTCGCGTCATGACGGAGGCTAATCAGGATGAAGAAGAGCTATGCAGAAAGATGGGAAATGACTATCGGGAGTTCAAATCAATAACTGCCAACTTTGTTTTTTCATCCAACTTTTTTTTTGTCAAGCCATGCCAGGAGTAAAGCTGCCCGAACATGTCGAGCTGTTACGTACGCGCGTAATGGTCGAGCGTGATCGTGTCTACAGCGTATGTCAGAAAATCACCACGCCGATTTCAGAATGAGCAATGTCCAACTTGTTTTACTCATAGGTCAGCGGCAGCGATTATCCTCACCAGTACCCAGGCATCAGCAATGCGTGGGATCTCGAGGAATTCAAACGAGTAGGGTGTTAGCAAGTCGGTAGAGACTAAGAAATACAAGATACTGACAGTAGCGCTAGAAATTCCGAGTCAAGATCAACCGGCTTACACCCGACAATATCGAATTTGATCTCATTGGCATTGATGCATCGATTGCCAATGCCTTTCGGCGTATTTTGATTGCCGAAGTACCGACCATGGCCATTGAGAAAGTCTATGTCTCCAACAACACATCCATTATTCACGACGAAGTGCTGGCACATCGCTTGGGCCTGATACCCATCAAGGCGGATCCGCAAATGTTTGACTTCAAGAGCGGTAAAGAAGGATACGTACAGGGAAAGGAAGTAATTATTGATCTATCTATGTTTAGAGGATGAGGGACCGACGGATATGAACACATTGGTCTTCAAGCTTAAAGTGAAATGCGAAAATAACCCTAATGCTGCACCTGACGAAACCGATCCAAAAAAGAAATATATCAACAGCCACGGTAACCTATTCTTCTTTTGGCCTCTCTCTCCCCTCTATGTGGATATTGACAATATATATATAAAGTCTACTCGAAAGATCTGGTATGGGAGCCCAAGGGAACACAAGCAGAGCGATTCAAAAACAACCCAATTCGACCGGTGCATGACGATATCTTGATTGCCAAACTACGTCCTGGTCAAGAAATCGATATGGAACTTCACTGTCACAAGGGAATAGGTAAAGAGCATGCCAAATGGTCGCCTGTGGCTACGGCGTCGTATCGGCTACTGCCAGAAATCACCATTCTGCAGCCGATCACCGGTGATGCTGCCGAACGGTTCCAGAAGTGCTTTGCGCCCGGTGTGATTGACGTTGTGGAGGAAAACGGTGTAAAGGTGGCCAAGGTTGTGAATCCTCGTAAAGATACAGTGAGCAGAGAAGTGTTACGGCATAAAGAGTTTCAGGACAAGGTGCGCTTGACCCGTGTTCGAGATCACTTTATCTGTAAGTGTGCTTGATGGGGTTAGTTTATTACTAGGACAGTCGTGCTGATTGACTGGAACTATTATAGTCAATGTTGAAACTACCGGCATTATTCCACCTCAAGATTTATTCACTTTGGCTGTAAAAGTACTTATGGAAAAGATCAAAGTAGTTCAGGCACCATTACAGAATCTGAGTAAAGCATCATCATCTGAGCAATAAATCTATTATCTACATGTGCATTTCATACGGCAACAGAAGACATTTACTGTTTACAATTCTTTCGTCTTGCCTTGACAGCCTCTGCTAGTGCTTCAAGGACATCTTCAGTGGTGTCCCAGTCAATGCAGGCGTCTGTAATGGATACACCATATTTCAATGCAGGAGGACCATCGGCTGGTACATTCTGTCTCCCTTCATTAAGGTGAGATTCGAGCATGATGCCCATTATCGCGTCTTGGCCCTGAGCAATTTGGTCTGCGAGACATTTGGCGACCTTGGGCTGGTTTCTGTGGTCCTTGGACGAGTTACCGTGCGAACAGTCAACCATGATGAGCGCGGGGAGGCCAGCCTTTTCAAGCTGTTTCTTGGCTTCCTCAATATGCTGGGAGCTATAATTGGGCCCCTTGGCACCACCACGCAGAATCACGTGGCAGTCTTGATTACCGGTCGTGTGCGTGATGGCCGCCACGCCAGCACGGCTGATACCTAAAAAGTGATGCGGCACCGCAGAGGCTCGGATACCGTCAATGGCGATGTTGAGGTTACCGTCAGTGCCGTTCTTGAATCCGATCGGGAAGGAAGCGCCAGAGGCGAGCTCACGATGGAGCTGCGACTCGGTGGTCCGTGCTCCGATCGCACCCCACGAAATAAGATCGGCAAGGTATTGTGGTGAGATGGTATCCAAGAGTTCAACCGCAACAGGCATGCCCATATGTGTCAAATCGGAGAGCAGTCCGCGACCAATTCGAAGGCCTTTGTTGATATCGTAACTATCTCCTAGGTTACATATTTCTCTCCTTCTTTTGGAAAAGCCGGATTATGTATATACCTCTCATCAATGTCAGGATCATTAATAAGGCCCTTCCAACCTACAGTCGTGCGCGGCTTTTCAAAGTAGCAGCGCATCACAATCACCAATTCATTCTTGAAGCGTTCCTTGGCGTCCAGTAGCAGACCAGCTTGCAACAACAACAAAACGAATATGAGCCTTTTACTTGCAGAAAAAAGTAAGCGACATTCTGGCTCTTATATACCGTATTCCTTTGCAGCAAGTGTATCGTGGATAGAGCACGGACCGACAATGACCAAAAGACGATCGTCTTCTTTGCGCAATATCCGACTGATCTCTCCTCTAGTTCTAGAAACCGTCTCTTTAGACTTGTCGCTCTAGAAATAGACGTGTGAGTTGCCGTGTTTAATTAAGAGTGCGTCAGTCTTTTTCTTACTACTGGAATTTCTTCAGCAATAAAAGAAGGAGATAACAAAGCACTGTAGCCTTGGATTCGAAGATCAGTCATGACAGATAGTATGTAATAGTAGTGTACGTAAAGAAGAATATAAAAGATGTCTCTGGCTTATTTTTAAAAGGACTACCGGGACACTTTGTTGTCACTGCCTGACCAGCCAGAGGAAAAATTCACTCTCCCCCTTCCTGCTTGCTTAATGATCCCAACACCTGATCTCTCTCATTTGACTAGCCAAGACTTTAACAAGATCTACGAACCTGCTGGTAAAAAGCTCGGCGAATCAGCCGTAATATGCAGGTTTATTTCTGTTTTAGTTAACTATGTCCTTTGCTCCCCTGTCTCTATATAGAGGACACGTTTCTCTTATTGGACGCTTTGGAACAAGATGAAGACTGGTTAAAATCTTTGCAACCAACCGTTTGTCTTGAAATTGGGTACGTGCTTGTTTGCTCCAACATTTCAAACTGGTCCTAAACCGTCGTCACCGCCTCCCCTAGTTCAGGTTCAGGGTGCGTCATTACTTTGCTAGGCAAGATTGTCGGTGCAAACAATGCTGGTATAACAAGAAGAAGCCAAGGCACACGCATTATAAATCTAAGCGGTTACATAGTTTACTTTACAACCGACATCAATCCTCACGCGTGTTCAGCAACACGAAAAACAGGTTTGCATAATGGTATCCCGAATGTAGAACCCGTCCAGACAACACTCGCATCATCCCTGTTGCCGAGGCTTTATCATGCCGTCGATGTATTATGCTTTAACCCTCCTTACGTTGTCACACCACCTGAAGAAGTCGGTGGCCAGGGTATTGAAGCAGCCTGGGCAGGTGGTATTGACGGTCGACAAGTCATTGATGAAATGCTGCCATTTGTCGAGGTATAGTCACATGCTCTCTCTCTTCCGTTATCTTCTTGCTAACCTCTCCGGGCGGATTAGAAACTCCTGTCTGACAAAGGTGTGTTTTATCTGCTGTTGATAAACGAGAATCGGCCCGGAGAAGTGGCCGATATATTAAAGACGCAGTATCACTTGAAAGCCGATATTGTACTGGAACGTCGTGCCGGAAGAGAGAAACAATACATTATAAAAGTCCAACGGTAATAGTTGTTTATTTTATTTAACGCAGCGAGAGTTCAGGGTGAGTAGTCGTCGTCGTCATGAATGAAGGACGAATAAGTTTGCTGTAAACAGGATCGGTCTGGTTATCTGGTCTAAAAACGCGAGATGTCTTGAAAGAACAAAGCTTACCTAAACCATTTTGCGATACCGTATTTAAGGCCACGAACAAAGGACGATGATGATGACGCGTCAGCAGTGGTCGAGGATTTTGCTTCGGCAGCTGCTGGATATTTTGATCTTATCCTGCTCCAACGCCACAAGTGTGACAACAGACACCATGAAAAGCCGTTAATGAACGGCATTATAAATTGATTCACCACGACAGCCGACAAGAATATTTGGAGGGGGGTTGCACCTTCTGCCTTCAGTGAGGCAACGGTTTGGTTGAATTGCTGTTCAAAGCGCATGTCTGGAACAGGTGGACGTGTCAAGCTACCACCACTTGGACGGCGATCATGGAAGGAAAAGGAATCTCGGGCACGATCAATGTCGTGAGCGTCAATGGGTTCGCCACTTTCGTAAAACCGTTGGCGGTGTCTTCGTTGTAATTCTATAAGTCGGATAATCTCGTCATCGTAGATATCTGAAGATTCTGTTGCTGCCATGTGTAATAGAGTTGGGTTGGGTCGAGGGAGGCAGACAGCAGGGCGGAATTTCCATCTTTCTCTTCCTTTTTGGGTAGTACATGAAGACTTTCAGTTCTTTTCAATGTGGGTGTGCAGAAGATTGGGATATAAAAGGGGAGCTGCTTGGAGGTAGATGTTTAATATACAATGGTCTCAATGCGAGAGAGAGAAAGCAGTACTAAAGCCAAAACAAACCAGTGACAGGGAGCAGGGCTGAGCAAAGGCAAGTTATTCCTCTTCGGGTTGATCATCCATGTCAAAAACCTTTTTTAAACTGCATTTTTCTTTCTTCTCTGTGGTTACACTGGTCTTTCTTTTTTCTTTCTTTCTTTCTTTCTTCGTAACATGATATAAATGACTTTTTGGAAACCTAAAAGAAATCGAAATTGGTTATTTCGATCCCATACGCAACTCGATAATGATATTAGGCGAGACGAAAATTATGAAGAGATTGTTCTACAGTCTCCTCAGGATAATACAACGACGGTAAAGCTGCGCCGTATCGCAGGCGGCGAGCGACGTGTCTTTGTCAACTTGCCCCTCCCTAAATACGAAGAGAGAAAGCGGTTTGTGTCCAACAAGGTGCGCACGTCCAAGTACACCCTCTGGTCGTTTGTACCAAAGAACCTATTTGAGCAGTTCCGGCGTGCAGCCAACATGTACTTTTTAGCCCTGGCGATCCTGCAGCTCATTCCTTATTTTAGCGTCGGCTCTCCTGTGTTGACTGTATTACCTATCTGCGTCGTGGTCGCCATCACCGCAATCAAGGACGGATTTGAGGATTATCAGCGGCATAAAGTCGACGCTCGGTATAACGGAAGCATCTCGCATACGCTTGTTGGTTATGAAAATCCAAACTATCCTCCTCCACCGAAAAAGAAGAAAAAACGACGGTTATTATCATTTGGAAGAAAAGAGTCGGTTCAAAAAGAAGGAGAACGACAAAGAGGCATGTTTGGGAAATCTCTGTCAATGGACGTTCGCGTAGGCGACTTTATACTGCTGCGCAACGGCGAAAGTTGTCCTGCAGATGCTGTCCTGCTATCCAGTTCAGACGCAGCATCCATTTGCTTTGTCGAGACCAAAGACTTGGATGGTGAAACGAACCTCAAGCCCCGCCAAAGCGTTCCTGAGCTGAGCCATCTCCAGTCAGGTGCAGACTGTCTGGACGATGCCCACTTTTATATTGAAGCAGGGCCACCGACGCCCGATCTCTACAGCTCTGAGGGCACCCTTGTTTTGCTCGATAAAGACGAAGACGGTAGATGGGTGGAGCGTAAAAAGATTCCGATCGATATCGATAACTTGATCTTGAGAGGACACGTTGTTCGTAACACACAATGGGCGATCGCGGTCGTGTTGTATACCGGCACCGAGTCCAAGATCATTCTGAATTCTGGCAAGACCCCCAGCAAGCGTAGTCGGATAGAAAAGCAAATGAATCATCAAGTCATTATCGCATTTGTCGTCTTGTTTTTTCTTTGCCTCATATGCGCCATTTTTTCGGGCGTCATGAAGAGTCAAGACGGTCAAGACGCTGGTAATCAAATGTATTCTGGCCAATCTGGTTCACCGGCTTTTATCGGATTCACCAACTTTTGGTAATAATGTTTGGACGGCCGTAATATCGAGAAAGAGAGATTGACTTTACTGTCTCTTAGGTCGAGTTTGATCATCTTCCAAAATATTATTCCAATCTCTCTGTATGTTTCTATCGAGTTTGTTAAAACGTTCCAGGCATATTTCATTTGGAGCGACTTGGATATGTATGATGAAGCAACCGACACCACCTGTATACCCAAATCTGTAAGTCGAACCAATTTCTTTTTCTTCTTCAGCAGCTATACGATCTCTAAGCCATGACCTACAGTGGAACTTATCGGATGAGCTTGGGCAAGTGGAATATCTGTTTTCGGATAAGACTGGTACGCTTACCCGAAACATGATGGAGTTTCGTGAGTGTACAGTTGGCGGCAAGCGATACGGCAACAACGGATTTGCACCAGTGTCGGAAGGTGCGAGAGGACACAGCAACCACCAGCAGCAGGAACAGTCGCCTACTGCAACAACACCAGAGGAAGGAGACGGACAAGCGACGACAGGTCTTTTGTTGTCAGTGTCATCATCGTTATCATCCTCAGAAAAGAACGATTCTGAGAAGGAACGTCAAGCCATCTTTGAAGAATACAAGGCAGCATTGCAATCGCTGTTTAAACCTCGCTACAGTAGCCTGGATATCGATCGATTACCCTTTGCAGACCCACGCGTGTTTCATGATTTGTCGCAACAGAATAATGGCGGCGATACGATCAAGGAGTTCTTTATGCTGTTGGCGCTGTGCCATACCGTGCTAGTCGACAGGATCGACCGTGATGGCAAAGTGATTGCTGCAGCTAGCGTAGATGATGATGAGGATATGGAAGAAGAACAGCAGCAGCAACCTGAGGTGGCAGAAGACGCGGCGGAAAGGAAGCATGGGTCAAGAGAGACGATGCGCCGACGATTCAAGGATGGCTTGAAGCGCAAAGCGAAAAAGTTGACTCGGCGTTCACGAGGAAAAGAATTCGAGTCGATCACAAACGTAAAGCGACCCGACATTGTTGATCCTACGGTGCAAGAGCAGCTGGTGTACAAGGCAGAGTCACCGGACGAGGCAGCTTTGGTGGATGCAGCCAAGAATCTCGGATTCGTGTTTGTGGCTCGAAAAGGACGAAGGCTGATAGTCGATATAATGGGAACCGAGTACAGCTTTGAGTTGCTGCACGTCCTGGAATTCAATCCGACACGGAGGCGCATGAGTGTTATCGTGCGTCGACCAGAGCCCTGGAACGACATTGTGCTGTACTGCAAGGGCGCCGATAACGTGGTACGGGAGCGCTTGGCTCCTTCACAATGGTTGCAACAGACGCAACAGGACATTGATAAGTTTTCGAATGATGGTCTGCGGACACTGATGTTGGCATACAAGGTCCTCAGTCAAGAAGAGTACGATGCTTTCGATGCAGAGCTCAACGCAGCTAGCACCGCTCTGGAAAAGAGGGCGGAAAAAGTAGAAAAGGTCCAGGATGCGATGGAGAGAGACTTGACTCTGCTGGGGGCTACAGGAGTCGAAGACAAGTTGCAGGAAGGAGTTCCGCAGTGCATTAAAGACCTTCGACGAGCAGGGATCAAGATTTGGGTCCTGACAGGCGATAAACTTGAGACGGCTATCAATATTGGTTATGCGAGCCACCTTTTGGATAACAAGATGCACCTTTGGACATTGCGTGGACCTTGCACAGCAGCCGGAGCCGACGACAACACGCTTCAAGAGCTGGATGACATTTCTCTGCAAATCAAGGATGCGTTGGCCAAAGGGGACATGACGGAACACGCGCTCATTATCGAGGGCTCAGCATTAACATGTCTGTTTGAAAAGCCGGAGCGCAGGGAGCGGTTGCTGCACTTGGCCTTGCTGTGCAAGGGCGTAGTGTGCTGCCGTGTGAGCCCGTTGCAAAAGGCGCAGGTGGTGGAGATGGTACGACAGGGCATCAACGCCGTGACACTCGCTGTGGGCGACGGCGCGAACGACGTGAGCATGATCCAGGCAGCCAATGTAGGCGTTGGCATCGCAGGCAAAGAGGGTGTCCAAGCATCCATGGCGTCCGACTACGCCATTGCCCAGTTTCGGTTCCTCCACAAACTAATCCTGGTCCAAGGTCACTGGAACTATCACCGGATTTCAGAAATGATCTTGAATTTCTTTTACAAGAACGTCTTGTGGGTCTTTCCGTCGCTCTGGTACCAAATCTACAGCCGGTTTTCGGGCAATATCTTTTACGATTATTCGTTTCTGCAGCTCTACAATGTCATTTTCACCGTGGCGCCTGTGGTCGTGCTGGGTGCATCCGATCAGGATATCACGGCGCACTACTTGAGGCGGTACCCGCAAGTATACCAAGTCGGAGGGACAGAGCATCGACTGTACTCCCGAACAAGGTACTGGCTGTACTTTGCAGACGCGATATGGCAGTCTCTGGTGATCTTTTATGCATACTATCTTGTGTATGAAAATGATCCAAACGCTGGTGGTCACCCAGACTCGATGCTGCAGTTCTCGTCAGCCGTGGCGCTTGTGGCCATCATGGTCGCAAACCTCATGCCTGGGTTCAACACCTATTACTGGACATGGTTCCAGTTCTTTTTCGTGAGCTTGGAGCTCGTCATCGCTTTTCTGTGGGTCTTGATCTATGGAATGTACCGAGACGCCGATTTGTACGGAATGGGTCAGATGCTCTACGGAGGCTGGTCGTTCTGGTTGACATTGCTAGTTTCTGTCATTGTCTCGTTTTTGCCGCGATACGTCATCACATTTGTCTGGCAGTGGTGGTATGCGGACGTCATGGCCACCGTGCGTCATATTGAAAAGTATGATAAGCGGCAGAAACGCAAGAAGCGAAGGAAAGAAAGAAGCGAACAAGAACCCTTTTACCGCCGTTTGTGTTGCATGTAATATATATTTGTTTATATAACTTGAGTATCGAAATTGATAATTATAATACACAATGTCTATATACTGTATGTACTGCTGCAGAAGCCCAGCTTCCCGGCCAGAGAAAAGAAAAAATTTAGCTGATCCAAGACCAGGTAATCTTGACGCGTCCTTCGTCTAGCGGGGCAAGCTTCTCGAAAGCAGCTGGGCTCAAGTCAATGGAACCCGAACTACAAGTGGGGCACTACATGATACAGCAGAGATGAGTTTCCTTGAAAAAGAAAGAGAGGAGCAGTGCAACTTACAGTATCAACAATTTTTACAGTGACACTTCCATTGGGACCATGAATACGAACCTTGCGTCCGCAGTTTGGATTGCTGTTCGGGTTGGCACCGTTTGCCATTTGGATATAGTTCATGGCACCAATCAGCTGGGAAGCAGTGTTGGTCCAGCCGCAGGAACCCAAGCCAGGGGTGTACCATGTACCGTCGCCCGAGTATGTACCGCCACTGCGACTGATGCTGCTGGTTAGGTCGTCGACCAAACCAGGCAGAGACTCCTTTGTGGTTGTGGTCGTCGTTGTAGTGGTCTTGTGATGGGACGCGCTCGTAGTAGTAGTAGGCTTAGGACTGGGGGTGCTCCTTGTTTTGGTGTGATGATGATGCGTTGTCGTGGTCGTAGTGGGCACAGGAGTGTGTGTGGTTGTCTTGTGATGGTGACCAGTAGTCTTGTGGTGGTGGTGACGATGTGTCGATTCAGGCTTCCCGGTTGTTTGGTGATGGCGCGCTGCAACGGTCTTGTCATGGTTACGGTCTAGTATAGGAGCAGCTGTAGAAATCTGGCCCAGCCAGAATAGAATTGTAAATAAAACCAGCACAATGCGAAAGGATGCTGCCATTTCTTGTCTAGTTGGTTAGTCGAACCGACATGGAAGCCGAGAAACGGGGTCATATATATATACACTGGTTTGGTTAATTGGATGTTTCTTTATTTGGGAGGGGTAGAAAACGCATTGATCAGAAAGTGAAATTTGCGTAACCAATCATGGTGGCTGAACTGGAACTGGTCAGGGTGTCTGTTCTGAACAAGGACACGATTCATCTCGGTTACAATTTGATGCAACACATGGTTACGGATCTACTGCATTATTTCGGTGCCGATGCCGATACCTTTGTGATCGTCACAGACGTGCATCTGGCTCAGCTTCATCTTCCGCCCCTGGTAGCTGTATTCAAGGACCATCTGAAACAAGAAGGGCAACGGCTCCTGGTTCGTGTCATTCCTGCAGGGGAAGGATCGAAATCACGGTCCACCAAGGAGGAATTAGAATATTATTTACTGGATCATGGATGTACGCGTAATAGTACTTGCCTAATTGCCTTGGGTGGCGGTGTGGTGGGTGACTTGGTTGGCTTTGTCGGTTCAACATTTATGCGCGGTGTTCCAGTGGTCCAGGTCCCAACAACGCTTTTGGCCATGGTCGACTCGAGTGTCGGAGGGAAAACGGCTGTCGATACGCATCATGGCAAGAACCTCATCGGTTCCTTTTGGCAACCCGAACGGATCTACATGAATTTATCTTTCCTGTCCACACTTCCGAAACGCGAATTAGCAAACGGCATGGCTGAAGTGATTAAGGTATGTCACACACACATCTATAGGCACATCCTTAATTGTTTATTTATGCAACGTGGCAAAATCGGGGTTCAGACGGCTGCCGTCTGGAATCAGGCTGATTTCGAAAGACTTGAAAAGGATGCAGAAAATGTCATTAAGGCCGCGATTACACAGCATCCGAGAGGTAACCCAACAACAAAAAGGAGAAGAAAACATTTTCACTAATTACAAAGAAATGAAATAAAGAAAATGAAATAGACGTGTTGATACATGCTATCCTCTCCTCAGTCAGTGTCAAAGCCGAAGTAGTCAGCAACGATGAACGTGAGAGCGGATTACGCAGTCTGTTGAATTTTGGCCACACTCTGGGCCACGCGATCGAAGCATTAATGGCTCCGGATTGGCTTCATGGCGAATGTGTTTCTATGGGGATGCTCTTGGAGACTGAGATCGCGGTCGAACTCGGCCACTGCGACCGCAGCACTTTGGATCGCTTACGACAATGTCTTGCCCAATATCATTTGCCCGTTGCCTTTGATGACGCCCTCAGTCGATCTCGCTTAACAGTAGAAAACCTGATGCGTGTCATGAAGGTCGACAAGAAAAACGACAAGAGGTCCCGGAAACGGATCGTGCTCCTGTCACGCATTGGTGCTACGGTGGAAAAGAAGGCGTCTTGTGTTACAGACGCTGTGATACGAAAAGTGCTTCATCGGTATCTTGGCCCAACAAGGAAAGAAATACCGACCCGGTCCACCAAAGAAGTATCAGAAGCAGCTAACATTACGCCAACAACAACTCTGGTACTCTGCAGCAGCTCAACAGAATGCCATGCATGGATCATGCAAGTCCTTTGTCCGGCATTAGGCGCTCACTACAGGTCTCTTGCAAGGTCACTGGAGGACGTTGTTTCCGGAGACCCGGGACGACTGCTAGTCCTCGACGATCAGGAACTGGCGGAAGAAGCAATATTACAATTAGGTCAGAAATATAAAGCGGTTCATTTCACGTTTGAACCGGCAAGTACAGCGCTTGATCCGTCACTCGAGTGGTACGAGTATGTTCTTGTTCGAGACGAAGAAGGAAATCCTGCTGCAATGCAAGTGTCGGGGGCCATATCCTTTTTGCATGGATTGGCAGGTCTGCGCCCTCGCCATCTTTCGCCAGCGAGTGGTCCTTCTTACTTTGTGACGCCCACCGTGTCTGATTATGCATCCGTACCGCCCTTCTTGATGTCTCAATGGCTGGAAAATGCAAACGCCATTGAGCTACGTGTCGATCTCCTGGAACTCGGCACCCAGTCCTCCTGGATCACTACCGCCGGCGTTCAATTAGCACACCTTCGCGCCAGGACCACGCTGCCCGTTGTCTTTACTGTCAGGACAAAACCGCAAGCGGGTCACTTTGATTCGTCTGATACTCACACGATCCATGAGCTGGCCGTCTGGGCTCATCGCTGGGGCTGCGAATATGTCGACGTTGAATTCACCACCCTATCTTCCAAGCAACTCGAGCGACTCACAGCTCTCAACAAGACGTTATTTTCTGGCTCCGTCCAGATAATTGCGTCCTTCCATGATCCGCAACGCGCATATCCTTGGTCCAGTCAAGCACTGCACGATATTTACGAGCGCGCTCAAGCTTTGTTGGTCGGACCAACGTCGCGTGGCGTCATCAAGCTTGTTGGCATGGCACATTCTATGCAAGATAATTTCGAGCTGGCGCAATTCCGCGCACGTGTGGATCCTCTTGGTGACAAACAACTTATCCTTATAAACATGGGTGCTCCGGGTCGATTGTCACGAGTGACCAACCATTTCATGACTCCTGCGACGCATCCACTTTTGCCATCTCCTGCTGCAGCAGGCCAACTATCCATAGCTCAACTCATTCGTTTACGAAATGACCTCTCCATATGACTGGACTGAATAAACGTATCAGTGATCTCTCTCTATCTCCCTTTATTCTTTTTTGGACAAAACTTCCATATCCATGAAGCATTGTGGTCCGTCTGAGTCGTTAATTTTTTCTCTTTTTCCCTTGCTCGTTTCAAGGTTCCCGCCCCCCGGCCTTTTGGGATCCCAATCCATTTCCACGATCTCACCTTTTTCATGGAGCGGTCATTGACGGTGGATTTACCCGTCGAGCAAGTAGCCAAGGTAGTCAAGCGACATCTTGTGCTTCATTCATTGTCCGAGTCGCTGTTAACCACCTCTCAAATACCACGTTATCACCGACGCCGGAGCAACAACCACCATTCTCCTTCTTCCACTACTGCACCTCGGCACGCCGCCGCGACATCCACACCCATTTACAGCGCTCATTTTCTTTTACCGGGTGGTGCCATTGTGGACGAGATTTATAAATGGACAGAACGCGTGGAAAACCAACATTTATGGAGACGACAACGAGCCGAGTCGATTTCTTTACCCGCTATCCGTAATGTGATTAGTGATCCTGCACTTCAGACCCTGAAACAACCAGGAGGATTCAGACGCCACTTTGTTTTGAGTAAAGCTGCTCGACAGGGCAAACGGCCACCCAACTTTTTGACTTCAAGTTTTGTCGAATTCTTGTGCTTGTATGGACATTTTGGAGGTGAAGATCTAAGCGACAGTGATGATGACGACGATGAGGATGACTCCTCTCTGTCGTGGGATGATGACGACGAGGAGGAGGAAGAAGAAGACGAAGACGAGGAGGAGGAAGAGGACCAATACTCGGATGACAACCGTCAAAAGAATACGCTGCCTCTACCTGTTACAACAAGCGGTCCGTCCTCGTCCTCTCGGTCATATCGTCGGTACCATCATTCAGCACCCTTGCAGTATCATGCTCTGCAAGCACGTGAAACCATGCCGCTCATGCCTCGAACAAGACCAGGTCAAGTGATCCAGCCAAGGGCAACGCCAGGGAAAGCCATGTTCCTGCTCTTAAAGTCATTTGTGACAACTGGTAAATGGTGTGGTTAGCGCATGGCAACAGATATTGTGTGGCTGACTCATTGTTTCAAGGCATCATGTTTCTTCCGAGAGCGTAGGCGTTGGGGAAAACGAGATCACTTTGGAGATCCGAATTCACCGACTCTTCTTACATATAGATTTTATAATGGCGGCTTATTATTTTCGATTGCTGGCATCATTGGCTGGGCTCTGATATCTCTTTGGTCCTTCTTGCTATTAGTGCAGACGCGACTCGTGATTCATGCAAGCTTTGGTGATATGGGCGGTGTCCTGTATGGGCCCCGGATGAAACGAGCGGTACTGATCGCCATCACGCTATCGCAGATTGGCTTTGTCTGTGCATACATGGTCTTTGTTGCCGAGAATCTACAGGCTTTGCTGCTGGCCTTCTCGAAATGCCGGGTCCTAATACCCATGCACTTGCTTATTCTGGCGCAGAGCTTTGCGTTTATACCGCTTGCCATGATCCGCAAGATCCAGCGGCTATCAGTCTTTGCACTCATTGCCGACGTATTTATTGTTATTGGATTGCTGTACTTGTTCTACTATGACATTCAGAGATTGACGACGGTTGGTGTCGGCAACATCACTTATTGGAATTCAGTGCAATTCCCACTATTCATTGGAACTGTTGCTTTTACATATGAAGGCATCGGTCTTGGTAAGTTATTACAATGGAGAAAGAAGAAGGGTGGCTCATTGAAGGATGGTATTATATAGTGATTCCCATTACAGAATCAATGAAAGAACCTCGCAAGTTCCCTGGAGTCTTAAGGCGGACATTAGCTATCATTACTGTCCTGTTTATATCTCTAGGTGCGACTTCGTATTTAGCATTTGGAGATGATGTGCAGACGATTATTCTCCTCAATCTTCCAAGCAAGGACCCGATGGTATCCTCAATTCAGGCGCTCTATTCCTTGGCCATATGCCTGTCGATCCCATTACAACTCTTCCCAGCCATTCGGATCATGGAGAATGGCTTGTTCACGACGCGGTCAGGGAAAAACAACGCGGTTGTGAAATGGCAAAAGAACGTTTTCCGGGTTTTGATCGTTTTCTTGTGTGCCTGGATTGCTATCGTGGGCTCCAAGGATAAGCTGGACAAGTTCGTTTCTCTTATTGGCGCCTTATTTTGTATCCCATTGTGTTTTATATTTCCACCTTTGTTTCACATGAAGGCCCTGACTTTGCCATTGATGCGGCGGATAGCAGATATCGCGCTTATTGCGTTTGGTGTTTTATGGTAAGTTTTCCAAATTCCGGATGACAAAGCACAGGTGTCCTGATTTCAAGTGAACAATATAGCATGATTACTGTTATTGGAATGACGGTACATGAATGGAACACGGGCGACCTTTTGGATCCTGTCAAGCAATGCATTGCACATAGATCCTGATACATCTCTATATATGTACACACCAGCAACATATATTAGTTTTCATATATACACGTAGTCCTGTCTGGCTCCTTTTGTATACCACTGCAAAGTATTCCCCCTTCCGTACGTACATTTTTAGCATGCAGAAAGAAAGCTTATACAGAATCACTGGAAGGAGGACGATTCTGTTGTTGTTCTTCCGGCTTTGGGTTGTTAATGTCTGGCAGTCGCGCCCGAGTTGGAATGATCAGGATGATTGGAGGACGATGGTGGTTGTTGTTGCTGTTGTTTTGGATCGATAATGATGGGCAATCGCGCCAGAGTCGGATTACTTTGACCAGGATTATTGATTAAAGCCATGGTTCGAAATACGTAATCCCAATTTTTTAAGGTGTCTGCTACGCCTGGAACAACAAAAAGTGAATACGATTTCGTGTCATTGGCAAACAATGTGTACCTTGGACACCCGATGCAAGATCTTGCATGTTTTTCGCAAGTTCCTCAAAGTACTGAGCCAGTTGTTCACTTTGTTTGTTAATGCGAGTGAGTTCCTGATATTCTTGAGTCTTTTCACGAATCAGGGCTAATGGACGTTCTAAAGCCTTGTTCTGTGGTTTGTCCATACATATATAAGGGGATAGAAAAAGGTGCAAGAGGGCAAATTCGCGGAAAAATGCTCGCATTGTCGTTTTGGTCTGCAAGTAAGCTATCCCGCTTTTTCTTGGCAGGGCAGAGGAAACACATGTAGCATTGCGAACAAAGATCAACGTCCTTTACAAATGGTCCATCATTCAAACCAGAAGTAAACTGGTAGCCAGTGTGCCAAACCGTTGTCATGCACTTTCAAAAACACGAGGCGCGCTATTGGAATTTTCCACACTGCTGGCAGGGTTTGAACCGTTGTAGATAACGACCTACATGATACGTAGTCCTTATAGGTGCGTTTTGCGTTCAAGTTCTGCTATTTTCCATCCAAGCCGTACTTATAACAGCCGTATTAGACTTTTCAACCGGTAGTGTACAGGGGGGAATAAAAAACATAAACGAGGTATTTATTATGCTATAATAGATATGATATAAGGATAACAAGGGGTATTCTTTAAGGGCGTACAGTGGCAAAATTGGGTGTTGATCGAGCTGTTTTGAGGATCGACGAACGTGGACGATAAATAGATAGTCGATGGAAATTATTGTTTTGTGGCAGTAAAAGACGATGACGACCAAAGATCGAGTTGGACCGACGCGGTCCGGCTTCCTGTTCTTCTTCCTCTTGCGCTAGAAAATCGTCGAGGTCAAGTCGCTGTGGTTCTGTGTTCCAGTTTTTCAACAACATTGCAAGATCGCGCGAGGCACCGAATTCCAAATGTTCCCAGTCCATGTCAGGGGTCTTCCTGGCAGGTACATGAGGGACAGGTTCATCTGTTTCCTGTTCTTGTGTCTGCTCCTCTTTTTCTTCTTCACGAATTGCTACTGCTGGTTCTTGCTTTCGACGATGACGTCGAAGACTCCATCTTGAAACGAGTCCGCCAAAGAGTGTCATGACGAATAAGCAAAAGAAAGGAAGAAAATTTTTCGTACGACCAAAAGAGTGCAGCATCGTAAAGTGTGTGAAACTATACCAACTGTAAATGATAGCCATCGAAAACAGGGGGAGGGGCTTTCTTTCACTCTTTCCTTCGCTCAATGTATCAGCTATTCACTGCGTTTGATTCTTGCTCTGTGTTTACGGCATTCCTCTCGCATTTATTTGTACTTAGCAGACAGTTCATCCATTCATTCATTTCGCGCTAAACGTGTTATCAAATCCCTTTTTTGCGCCCAGAAGCGCTAAACAACGACCTATACTCAGTCAGAACTGGTAAGAACGAGTGAGTGCTTTTCTTTTCGGCATCCCGATGACACCTATCACACAACTGGGTACAAGCATCGCCCACACACAGCAGGCACTGCCTAATCCTATTAATACGATAGCTGTGCTGCACGACTGGCGCTCCTTTCCCTAAACCCTATCGACATCCGTGTCACCCTTCTTCTCTGGCTGCTCAGTCTTCATGTATACCGCATCCCTCGTCGTGGCACCGGACATAGCATGCCCACGACGAGTGTGGCTTTTCATTATGCTCTCGGCGTGCATTCCGGCCTTGATCGCCGTCTCTGTGCAGTATCTAGGCCAGACAGTAAATCGAGATAACGCATGTTCTATTTTCACTTTGGACGACTCTGCTTTACCCGTGCTCTGGTCGTCCGCGGAATCAGTCGGCATGTCGTGGTTCGGCAAGGCCGAAGTCCGCGCTCCGCAAAGACATCACTTCATAGCGAACGCGTCCAAGTGAATGCGTGCTCCCTATCTAAACTTGTCATTCGCTTAGAAAACGATCCCATCTAGTGAGTTAAAAGCAATATTTGACTGTAAAAAGGCGATATACAAAGATGAGGGGGGTATATGGCAAGGCATAATTGGCAGCTGGCGCTTTGCGTTGTAGAGACGGCGCGTGGCCAAGCCAGGGCGTCATTATGCATATGAAAATTGTCACACGTGTTTCTTGTCAAGCATTTTTGTTAAAACATTGAGACAGGGCTCATTGTATTCTGCGTATTCTATTACGTGCACATTGGGGAGATCTGGTACGCGTATCAAACACTGAAAGAGTGGTCTCGGAACCTGGAACAGGATCGGACTGACAAAACGAACGCGACCCTGAGAATGAAGATGACAACGAAGATTCCCTATGTATGTACACATTAAAAAGTTTATGATGGGGATGACTTTATACAGCAAGATATACAACTACATGGGTTCGGGTATTTGACGCCGACGTTTAGTCGGAGGTTCACTCGATGTGGTTGTAGCATGATAGGGTGGGGTAAGGGGTAAATGGACGACTTGTTGTTGCTGCTGGTACCGTCGTTGTTGTTGTTGTTGTTGTTGTTGTTGTTGAGGATAACAGTAGTAAGTGGGTTCTTCTTGAAGAAGACAAGTCTTGTCGAGTTTAGTCAATTCAACCAATAGCGTTTGTTGCGTCAGAGCGTGAAGTAATAATTGATCGCCGTATTCCTGCATCGCCTCGAGTCGGACATGGAGATCAAAATTGCATAGGAATAGAAACTCAATCTCCAGTTTGTTTAGTTCCATCAATGGCAATCCTCCGACCTACGTGCATCATATCAGATCTACATTATTCATATGCCACTGATGAAACTTGTCCTTACTTTGGCATAGCGAGTGTTCGGATAAAATACGTCGGATGTAAATTTAGATGCGACGACAACGCTAAAAGAGGAGAGTCAATGTCCATAACGGGGTCATGGAAAGGGATCAGGTTTCATCCTTTTTACCTAGCAATCAAAAGCCGATGAATGTTGAGTGACGTGACAAAGAACTTTCCTTTCCGGAGCTTGCTGATGCGGTCGAAATAGACGAGAATTGACAACAAGACTTCGTTATTAAAGGGCGTGAATTTGAGGATTCTGGAAAGGTAAGCGCTTATTTTAATACTGGGAACGGTGCGAGAATGAAAGAGTGTGACATGATGGCTGGATGTCGCGATACAGTCGTTCGCTTGGACAACGGATTCGAGGAGGTTCGATACGATTTTGAGCAACTCGGATATAGGGAACTCTGCGATGTTTAATCTGTGCGAGCGTACGCTCATGCCTAAGATATGAAAATAGAAGAATTAGAAATAGAAAGAAGGAGGAAAAAGAAAAGAGGAAAAAAGAGCGAAATGCTAATCAACGCATCGGTCGGGTATGCGTGTTGACAGCGCACACACACTCACTCACGCAAGTTTCATTGCTCCGTTATGTCCAATCTGATCCTTTCTACCTGGCATACGTTCCCCTACAATCAGCTCCGCGTGCGCCGCATAGGCCATTTGGTTGGCTCGAAAACTCCGCTATTTTCAAAACAGGCAACTCCTCTGCCGAGTCCTTTCAGCTCCACGTGCCGCGCCTTTGAAACCTTCCGTTCTGCTTTTGGTAAATCCGCTTTGGAGTAAGAGGCCCTTGTTCTTCCAGCTGTCATGCGCGCTGGCATAAACGTTCCTCTTTTTCTCTTTTCCCATTTTTCTGCTGCTTCTTTGTTGTCAGGTTATGAAATCGCGCATTTTTACATGATATTCCGGTTTATCAGGGCACAACATTGATGATCCTTGGCGTGCATATTACTAGTTTCTGAAATGAGTTTATCCACATATTATAGTTTTTGGACATGCATGGAAACAAGTTGGGATCGACCAGTTTTCCCCCGCATTTTATGGTAGTGTCAGCTGAATTACCCGGAAAATATCTTTAGCCGTGTTCTGCCGTGGTATATAAAGTTCATATTCCCATGGTTTCGCTTACAGAGACAGAATGGCACGTCTCATTCCCAGGCTTTCTCGCATCATCCCCGTGCATCCAGCTACTGAAGGTCATGACGTCCAGAAGCTAGCCGTTGAAATGCACGAGTTCCTAGCTCCTGCCCGTCAGGGCAACAGCAATCGGATCGCGGTCCTTTGGTCGCATTCGAACGGTTTCCACAAAGAAAGCTTGCATCCGCTCATTCGCCATTTCGTTCAATACCTTCGGCGTCAGCCGCAATATAACTATTCCGATATTCACTGCGTCGCTTGGGATGCACGTAACCACGGCGATTCAGCCAGGCTTAACGAAGGCACCTTTAAAAACACTTGTAATTAATGCGTGTGACCCAAAGAGAGATGGAGGAGATTGATACCGTTTTGTTTGTGTAGATACTTGGTTCGATAATGCTATGGATACCAAGCAAGTAATTGATCAAATGGGCCTTAGAAAGGATTACAATGCACTGATTGGTGTCGGCCATAGCTTTGGAGCAACGTCAATGTAAAAGAAAAAAATGCGTTGAAAAGTAATAGAGCCTTAGTCTTCTTAACTCATTTGATCTGTTAGGCTTATTTGTGAATTTTTCTATCCAAAGACTTTTGACGGCCTTACCCTGATTGAACCCGTTATTGGACCAGAGATCCACGATGCTACAGTGAGAGCGACTTATCCAACCATTGTAGCCACACCCAAACGACGTGATACCTGGAATAGTCGGTACGTATTTACTTTCGTCAACGCTCCCTTCAAACTAAAAACCTGCGCCTAGTGAAGAATGTCTCAAAGCGCTGGCTCCAAGACCGTTCTGGAAACGGTTTCATCCAGACGTGTTGAAGCTCTATGTGGTACAATAAAAAGCCAAGAGAAAGGAAGGGGGACGAAACACATCTAAATAAATGTCTATTAGGATTACGGCATGTATGAGACACCGGAAGGCACCATCAAGCTAAAATGTCCCAAAGATCAAGAATACGTAAGTCCCCTCTCTCTTCATGTTCTGTCATACATATATCCCAAGACATGCCTCATAATCTTTGAATGAAAAAAGCATGTTTTTTACACGCAACATTACCCTACGGCTGCAGGCTACAGAAGCCTCCGAGCTCTAACTATACCTGTGCATTTTATTTATGCGCTTGAATCAAACTTGTAAGTCCTGTCCTATATTCTTAATGTCTTTGGCTTTTTGATTAACGCATTGTGTCTGAAGTTTACAGCCGTCCGACAAACATATGATCACAGGGCAAACGGCTCAGGCTACAATCGATTTTGTTCCTGGTACACACATGGTTCCAAACGAAACTCCCGATGCCATTGGTAAGTCGGCACAGCAAATTTCTTAATCTGGTACATAAGAGATTCACATGACGCGTAGCACCGAATGTTGCCCACATTGTGGATAGAGTCTTTGCATCCAAGGCAAAAGCATCCAGACTGTAAATGCTGCTGTTAGTAAAACCGTGCAAGCTAGAATATGTACGCTAGATATTATTGCTTTAGTCCTGTTCTACAATCTTGATACTAGATTGTCTTTTCTTCATTTGCATAGCTTTCTCAGCAGCCTGTTGCTGAGCCGTAAACAGCTGCTCGTCAACGTTGATGCGTTCCTGCTCTGCTGCAATGACAACTTGCAAGTAGGATAACGTCTTCCTTGATTCGCTGGACAAAAAGGCCGCGTAAGCTAGATAGAAATAAGCCTTTTTTGCTGCCAGGACAGCTGCTTTTCTTTTTTGTGTCTCTTTCTCCCGTTTGCTTACGACGTCCAGCGTCCGCCACAAGTCCCCAACTGCTCGCACGATGCCTGCTGCTTCTTCTTCTTCGGTCTTCTCAAACAGGCACTGAACGTCCTTTAATAACACCAACTGTAACGATCCTCGCTTGTTGCTAGTCCTTGTTGTTAAATCGTCTTTTTCGTACTCCATAATTTTATCAACAACATCCACAATCACTTCATTGGCATTGGAGAATAGGAACCCTGGTGCTGTGGAGAAAAGAACGGATGCGGACAATTGGCGTATCACTTGCAAGGTGCTTTCCGGATCTTCCAATGGATCGCCCAAAGTATGTCTCACGAGGTAGCAGTAAGTAAGCAATATATGCACAAGATTCCATTGTAGGGGAGAGCCATCCTCTGGAATCTTTTTCGTCAATGACTTGATGTCAGGTATGGGTTCAGGCAGGGCGGGAGTCGGCATGGATAATGGACTCCTCTCAGCCTCTTCCTCTTCTTGTTTTTGTACAAAACGGACGCGTTTGGTGGTATCGTGCTGCCACCATGGGCGAAAATCAGTTAGATTCCATTGTTCTTTTCCGTTTACAAGCGCTTCGAATTCTTCGCGTTCTTTGGCCGATAACCGGTTCCAGATTTCACTGGCATCAGCGTCCCCAATGTTCATATTCGAAAACCGTTGTTCGATATCGTCGCCTTCTTCTTCTTGTTCGTCCTCGAGAACTGCAGCGTCGTTCTCTTCTTCAAATTGCCTTAGCAGTTCCAACATGCGTCTTTTATCTGCCTCATTGCGTCCGGATGCGCGGATCTCGGCCGTTACTTGATCCCGATAAAACGACTCAGTACAGTTCGCATGTTGCTGATCTTTGTAACATGCCAAGGAGCAATACTTGAGATTGCAGCGGGGACATATATAGTTGGAGACCTGTCTTTGACAACTGCAGAACAGGACGGTTTGAAGGCGGCTTTTAGAAGAGGTGTAAAGTGAGGCTTACATGCCGCAATATGCCTGTTGATCACTCATTCAGTCGGGAGACCAAAAAGATCTAGCTTTTTTCGGGGAACTCTCTGTTTGTCCAGCACGGAAAATGTCATCATCCCGTATCAATGCAGCAGCGATCGTAAAGCCGTACTTGAAAAAGTTTGTCCTTAAAACACATCCTGATTTCTTTGCAAAAGCCCCGTCGCAAGCGCAAGTCAATGCCAAATCACTTCAGCAATTGTACACTGTTCTCGATCCTATTCTGAAAAGCAGCAATGTCTCACGGACGCCAGAAAGCAGCAGGCGCAAGGGTCAACCCCTTCGTCTCACATTCCACAGCAAAACGAATCCACGTCAAAGCTTTACAGGAACTTTTCAAGAAAATGCTACTACTGGTAGTCCTTGGGCAACGGTCCAAGCGTTTTTGAAACTGTGTCAGCAGGCTGATATTCAGGTACCGGCATCTGATATCGATGCTGTTCGACAAATGCTAGCCAAGCAACAAGCAACAGCAAAAAAGAAGAACAAGCCTGCCAAGTCCCTGACGCAAGAGTTTGCCGAAGCGCTGCATAAGCACTACTACTATCATACAGGACCATCCATCCAAAAGACGAGTTGGACACCGGACGAAATCCTGCAGAATCGGTTACTCATGTTTGGGCCCACAGTCAATAGAGACGACTGGGCCTTACGGCTTTCTCACTGGTTGCCACATCTCGAACCAGGGAAATGGTGGGGTATCTTACCGACTCTGGTACTGCCTTCGCACTCTGATGAGATCCCGTCCGAATTGGCTCGAGGCATGCTTGTTCTCACTGGAGATATGCAATTACCAGGTGAGCATATATCAATCAAAAGGAAGTGAAATTCTTACCAGTAGCAGTGCGTGCATTAACTTTACGTTTGGCTGCAGACATTATCCGCTACTTGAAGGAGTCGCTGGATGATAAATTGAAGGAACATCGAGAAAAATTCGGATCGTGATTGTGTCCAGGTGCCTGGTTTGAATGTTGCTGCAACGGGGGAGGGGAAAAAGAAGCAAGATCAAGTGTGATTCTAAATACGCAGCCACCCTTATCCCGTCATATGTATGTGGACTCCCTCATGCCTTTTCTTTCGGAAAAGGAGTGGCGGCTTGTCACTTATGCATGCGGGGAACTTGTTTCAGAACCAGAGACTATCCGCTTGGTTGACGGAGTCAATCATTTGTACAAGGATATGACTTTTGTTTGTCATTTGGTATCGGCGTCTCCATTGGTGTTGAAGTAAAAGACACGTTTGCATGGAATATACACATTTGATCGGAGGGTATGCAAGATGTTCTTGACGCACTCCATTCTGACATGTGACTCTGTGATACTTCCTCCTTTTCTTGACTTATTGACAGACACAGACGCAGACCGTCTCCCCATTGTAAGACGGAGAAGGAAAAACGACGATCGTTTTATTTGCCACTTTTCGCCACAGGATCAAAAATACGCATAGATTACATATTGCAATTCAGTTAGCCAGCGACCGGAGTGATGTAAGCAATCTCAGCTTTATTGATGTACGAGCGAAGTTCTAGAACACACAACAGTGCTCGCTTTAAAGTACAAGTTTATTACGTGCATTTACGAAACTTTATCGAAAAGAAAAAAAAGATCAAGTACGTAAATTAGTTACCAGGGAGACCAAAAAAGATGGGAGTTTGTTTCCAAGAATGGATAATTGCCGAATTTGTCAGAACATCGCGAGAAAATAATAATAACCTCCACAGTCTTTTGCATTTCTTTGACCAAAGAATGAGGCCTTTCTTCCTATTTTTGCCTTTCTTTCAATTGTTTGTTTGTTTGTTTGTTTTTTTCCTTTTCATCATCCATTTCAGAGTGAACGTTTCATATTTGGTGTGGCATTGCTATGCTGCTTTCAGAGCAGCCATACCCAACAAAAAAGAATGTCTTTTCAGCTTTCGTACGAACCAGTATCAGAAAGCTTCGTGACCAGTTTACAAACCAACGGCCTACTCATTATCAGAAATGCGACCGATCAACGCACGACTGGCGTTACTTTTCACCAGAAAAACCGCCACTACCTACCCTGGACACATCATCGATCACGATTCAATATGCGCCTAAACGCAATGAGGTATGTGGCAACTTGTACCTTACCTTTCTCTTCCGTGCATGCATGCCCTTTGGTATGCAGTGATATGCATTTCTTTCGGTTCTTTTCCCCTTTTTCTTTTCCTTCTGGCTACCACCGGTGGCCCGCGCCCGGTCTGTCTCTTTCTTTTATCCAGATATGTGCTGATAAAAAAGGTTTTTCTTTCTTTCTTATTCTTTGTTGATGTTTCTTCATATTAGAATCCATCGCCACGATCTCTTTATACCATTCCTGAAGAGACCGAAGTGACCAGCAACGGAAGCCAAATGAACGCCGAGAAACCGTCTTCGCCACGCAACGGTTGCGCCAATCATAATAATAATGATAATGACGACATGTACATTGGCGACGAGGCGCAGTGTAAGCCTATCTTTGCGTCCATGGTGCAGGCAGCTTATGCAGCACAAAATAAGAAGAAACGAACCAGCCATTTTATTATGATGACGCCCAACACTGCTCGACATCGTCAGTATGTACCACCCGAAATCACACTAGGCGACGCCTACGACTATTATGCTGAAACCGTCTGGGTCCTCGGCATCACCTTATATCGCATGCTCGTCGGCAGATTTCCGTTCAGCGCCACAGATGATGCCAAACTGGTCAATAAAATGCTGCATGGCGACTTTTCCATTCCATCTCATCTTTCCACAGGTAAAAAAAAAGAGCTAAAGTACGATCAGTCATCTAATAGGATGGGTATATGACAGATGTCAAGGATTTACTTCGACGTATGCTTGCACCCATCGGTACTAGGGCGTCTCTCGATCTTGTCCTCTTTCATCCTTGGCTCAAACAACAGGGTATGGACAGCAGCATAGCGTGCCTGTCATACTCCAACTATTCAAGTCATAGTGGTAGTCACCGAAATATAACAATGCAGCAGCAAGATCCGCCTACAGCAAAGTGCAAACCATTTAAACCATTACTTCATCTCTTGACCCTTATTGCATACGGCCCTTATAGACCTCCTAAAGGACCTTATCGAGAGCTGGCTTCTCTCCACTTGTAAATTAGCTGCAGATACATAGCAATAAGCGAGCATTCTTGTGTAACACCGATCTCTCTCTTTCCTTTTCTTCTTAATGACTGCCAATGTACCTCGACCTCGCGATCGCAACAGCAATCTTAAAAAGTATTATGGACTTGGTGCAAATAACGGAAATCAGTCTCTGGATATAGGCAAGTTGGCGTCATTACCCTTCCATACGGCCAGTCTTTTGATGTTTATGCATCGAATCAGATGGGGACGCATTTGATCCCGGCAAGTACTTTGCAAAAGCCATGAAAGAAAAGTCCTTGAATGGACTTGTGGCATGCGACAATACTCTAGTGGCAGGTAAAAATGTCCTCTTCCCTTCAAGCTTTAAGAACGCGGCATGACGAGAGAGTGAGTCATTAGAGATTCGTGAAATCGATGGAGACATGAAGACGCTCGTGTATGAGAACTATAGTAAATTTATTAGTGCGACAGATACGGTTCGAAAGGTAAGTAAACGTTCAAGAGTTTTCGATCAGGAGATAAATGGCTAAGATTAACTGGACTGATATAGATGAAATCCAATGTGGAAAGCATGGAATCCGAGATGGAAAGGCTAAACCAAAGCGTATCCGTTATATCATCAAAGTCACATGAAATCCATACCGCATTGACACCGAATCGTGAAAAGATTACTCGACTGACCAAGACCGCAAGTCTCTTGAAGCGCGTCCAATTTCTGCTAGAACTACCCAACAGGTTGAATCAATGTCTCGCGACTGGTCAATATGCACAGGCCGTCAAGTATTATACACGCATGACCCGACTTTTGGCGCACTATCAGAGTCAGAACATGTCTGCGTTTCAGGGTATCGAAAAGGATTGCACAGAGACGATGGAGAAAGTAAAAGAACAGCTACGGCTTCGCTTGCGGTCGCCCGCTTCCCCCGTCCGAACCCTGGATCAAGCCGTTGAAGATATACGATTGCTTTTGCTCTTGAAGGAAAGTCCAAAAGCTCTGTGGACGGAGTTTCTTGAAACGTAAGAAGGAAAAGAAGCAAAGGTGATATAACATACCACTAATTAACTGATTCGGTGACTTTTTTCTACAGGCAGTTAAAACGTTACAGTTGTCAAAAGCGAAGCACTCCAGAATCTTTAAACGATTTTGTATCTTGGCTTATTCCACTGGAAAAGATTATAAAGCAGTTCAACACACTCTTTCTAACAAGCGAAGAAAACGTAACGTTTAGTAGTAGTACTTGAGCTCTTCATTCGTATTAACTCTATCTCTCGATAGGATATACAAGAAGCAAAACAAGACCTTTACAATGCGGTGACGCCGTCAATGGACCACTTCCTTGAGCAAGTTTCCGAATACAAGGACCCAAATGTAAATGATTGCTCTAGAATATTAAGCGCCTCGTACTTACTGACTACCGGATACTGTAGAGTGGTCAACTTTCGCTGAAGATCCGTGACTTTAGAGAGCTACAAGCAGCATTATCTCAAGACGTTCCGGCTCTGCTTGACTTGACCGGTCTGGATAAGAAATTGGACGATCTGGTGGCTCGCAAAGGAACAGATCTGGTTGATGAGATCATCAAGAAAACGACCAGCGAGATTAAAGGTAAAGCTGCAACCCGACTGTGTGGGGACCCGGTAAAGACTGGCTAATATGATAGTACAGATCGCTATGATGAATTGAAGAGGGTCCAGCTAGGAACGACAAAGCAAGTTGTGGATCAGAGTGTGGCTCTGGGGGAGAAAATACTAGAGCTAGAGTCATGGTCGATACGTTACTTACAGGCAGACTGTTTGGATATTATACACGAGAATATATGTCCCGAATGCCATGCGATGAGTAAAGACGGCTATTACGATCATGTGCGGCAGTACTTAGAACAGCTGATGCGAAGTCTCTTGGATATCTTTTCGGTAATGCGCGCGGCAATCCTCCAACATGCGCTTCTTTTCTGACTGACACTCTGCTATCTAGGGTCTTTACAAGGACGAGGAGCAAGAAAGAGCATTTCTGGTTGTTGAATCGCGACTGTGTTATGATTACGCTGAGCACGCCTTGATACAAATATATCAAAGTATTTCCAAGCATCACGAAGACAACCGCATTATGTCGGACATGCAAGCCATGGCTGACAAGTACATACGACACGCGCAAAAGCTACTACAGGAATACGTGATGGAAGAAGGTTTTTGCTTGGCAAGCTCAATAGAACAAACGTATCTGCAAAACAGTGCCTTAGCTGAAAAGCCATCGAGCGTGTCGAAGGTTTGGTTCAGAGTGGGCGCCCAGCTGCAGTATACTGAACAGCTGGTCGAAGCTGTTTATCCGCAACAGGTGTTGCCAGATGCTGTCGAAGCAGCGTCCGAGGAACAGCAGCAGCCGCAGCAGCCGGACCTTATGTTTGGTGAAGACGGTCTTCACATACCGCCACCCTCATCCACTACTACTACTACATCGTCGTCTGCGACTACTACTACAGGAGATGCTACAGCTGGCCTGGGCATTCTCGGCTATTACGATATGACTGTAAACAACATGATGACTAGCAACATTGACAAACTTTTTGCAGAGCGTGTCGATATCTACAGACACGTGGATGCGACCCCAGAAGGTGTCTGCGCGGGACTATTGTCGGTCTTGATGAAGGCCTTTCACGAAACCGTGCGCCAGATGCGACTCGATACCCATGATTACCAGCAGTTGCAGACGGATGTCGAATACCTTCGTCAAGCTTTATCTTCCTATACCTGGAAAGATCAGTAAGTTTCTTATCAAATGTGGGGGGGGGGGGCGTGATGTGAATCTAGAATTGCTCACTTGTATTATAATCTAGCAAATGGATGGTGACCATGCTGCAAGATATCATATCAAGTGCCTATATCCGATGTCCGTCGCCTGTGCCACTAACATCTGAAGTAAGGAAGACTCGAAGGAACCATATACCTCTAACTGAGAACCGTATCTACTATAGGAACTGGAGAGGGCCTTAAGGCGGATGCATTAACAATTTAGAACATTATGAAGTCAGGGAATAAAGAACACAAAAAAGTAAATGTATTTGTATGAGTATAGGATGACGTATAAGTTATACAATATGATGCTGGAGAGAGGTGGGTGGGAGAGTTGGCTATGGCCATTTCAGTATTTCTGGTATTATCTCATCGTCCCAGTTTTGGCAAAGGGACAGATCTTCAGGGCGCTCGCACAATTGCTCAACATCTGTGGCTACCCAAGTATCCAGTATTCGAAGGGCATTGCTGGCCAGTGTATTTACGTAAGCCATGACGCTCGGATCTCGCTGCAAGGAGCCCGCTCCATATCGTGTGATAACGTATTCTGTGGATGCCTTGATGTTTTGTGTTGTCTTTTGAAAAAGCAGACCATTGCCGAATGCCGCATGATCTCGTAACTGCGATCGTATAACTGTCACAATGCGTTCCTTGATCTTTTTGTTAAAGGCGTGATTGAGCATCGACTTGTTAACTTTATCTTTTCCCTTTTCTAATTCCAATCCTTACTGTATCTAAAAAGTGGCAGATCGATGGCGGGTTGCCACAGATATAATCCATTTTTTCACCTGCAAACAAACGTAGAGGTGGTCAATACGGTAATAGTTCGTGTTTTGTCGATGCATGTTTCACGTACATTCTTCAAGAGTCCAGGATTCACCTGGTGGAGGCTTCTTCCGTGTGAGTCTGGGGGGATTGTTGCAGTCTCCTTTAAACGGTGCATCACCCGAAAAGATGGCTTGATAGATTCCGTTTTCGAACACCTCGCCTGTTGCTTGACTCATAAACTCATCCAGTCCTTCATCCAAATCGCTCCGCAGGCCGTCCCGAAGCTCTGTCTCAGGCACAATAGCAGCCAGCTGTTCTGGTATCGAGACATTGTAAAGATTGGCGTCCAGGGCATCATGCAGATCGCTGACAACGAGTTGCATCACAGGCACATAACGCTCGGCAAATGCTTGAGCAATGGCATGTCGACATTCAGGCTCGCATGCCAACGTCATCCAAAGCAAATTGGCAAAGACGAACCCAATGAAGCCTGCCCTCATCTTGACAAGGCTTTTTTTTCTAAAAAAAAAAAAAAGACAAAATAAGGGCGGAATACGAGCCGCGGCTTTCCCAAAAAATTCATGGATTGCGTTCCAAAGCCTCTGCGTCCAATTGCCCCAAATTGCTCATTAAATCTGTGGCAGTAAGAGCGGGCCCATGACGGGAACGATAATAGCTCTCCTTTTCACTTTCGCTTTTCTCTTTCTCTCGCGTAGTGTTTTTTTTAGCAAATTATGATCGACTTTAACAAGCTTTCTGAAGAACAAAAACAGCGTTGGGTTGCTGAACTACAGCGTCAGCAAGAATTCTACGAGACTTTTGCCCGGGATGCTGGTGTTTCCGTGACGGATCTCAAGATCCAATGTAACATGACCAATGGTGTGAAAGTCATGGGCCCGCCTAGAGCACCTAGCGCGTGGAACCTTCATTTCCACGAAAAGTATGATAAAACTGACTGTGAGTTCTAATAAGGAGCTCGTTGATCTATGGTGTTTAATCTCTGCTTTATAGTCCCTGAGGTCGCAGCGCTTGCAGAGAAGAACAGAATCATGAAGGCCAATACGACATGTCAAGAATGACAAGTCTTGCAGCTGCTGTGAACAACTCCAACTTCGTTGTGCCGGCAGACGACCCTAAAACAGTAATGAAGCAGGTTGTAAAAACGAAGAGTTATGTGTCCAAGTCCTTCCTGCGGCTTAAGGAAGACTTCGGTGTCCATAGCTTGGCACTGATGTACAAGCCTGGTCCAGACGGAAAGCCTGACGTTTGGACGGTTTCGGGAACGCAAGGTACAAGTATTCATTTATGCAGCGTCTATGCGGCATGTTAAAGCGTGTTTACAGGTCCCCTCTACGAGTTCATGAACACTGTGGAAGGCAAGGAGTTCGCCCAGAACTTCTGCATGTTCATTGATGAAGGAAGAGTATTATCTACTGGTACGCAATATTTCAGAAAAAGGTGAGTGCAATGCACTGACGCGTGTTTTTATTGGATGCAACAGCTAGCACCGGTAATGCGGTCGTTGCTGAGAGTAGCAACAGCGCTCCTGCCACCGGGGATAACGCAGGTTCTTGCAGAAAAAGGAATCATAATGAGACACGCGATGAGTTGTCAGAAGCGATAAGGGAGCTCTATTGTAAGTTCTCTTTTCAGGAGAGAGTCATTGGTGCGAGACATAACTGGTTTATGCAGTGCGTGCTGCTGGGATACAAGATACTCAGCAAGCAGTTAAGATCAAGATTCCGTGGAAGGATGTTGTCTTGGAGAACCCCAAAAAGAAGGTTCAGATAACAGAAGGGCGCCTTATTCTGATGACAATGCGCGCACCTTCTTGATCAACCACGTCGTACCGATTTTCAAGGCCTTCGTTAATCAAACCGAGTTGCTGACTTACAATTGGTGCGAAGTACAGCTTAAGCAGCAAACGCGGGTGATGGTTGCCTACAGATCGGATCCCGTGCAGCTGCGATTTGTCGATGGCCTCGATTACGATGAGAACAACAACGGAAGGCTGATGTTCGAAGTATCTGGCGAAGCAAACGTAGATTACGATCAGTATACTGCAGACGACACTCTGAAAGTGATGCACAGCATGAGGTGCTCACCGATTACCTGGATACAAGACTGGCTTTCAATTTTCTGCAAACCATTTTGTCCACTTTGTTACTTTTTCATTTGGATCACTTTGATCTTTTTGAGTTTGCCAAATTTGGTACATGACGCTGTGCACAACGGCTGTTACCCCGCTTACGCAAGCTTCCCACACGGGAAATGCCCGTCTACATGACAAAATCCCCTATTGCCCGCCGTGCTTTTTACATGATGACAGACAGTGACATCGGGTTTAAGGGAAATAGCAACTGTCATTTTTATTTTCCGTGTATGTGGGAATCGCTAGGAAAAGGATCCATAGACAAAACATATATAAAGAGCTTTATTGAAATAAAGAAAAATTGAACGAAGTCTCACCGACACATTCGTCCCTTCTTATTTTGTGTGTCCTTATATTTCAGCCATGTGCATCTTCGTACAGAAATTGCATCACTCTCCGGAAAAAGGAAAACAAGGGAAGAAAAGCGGAAGCTTGCTTCGCTGTTGCTCTGCGACGATTTCTTGGCGGCAAGCGACTTGGAGACATGTGACTTACCTAGTATGAAAACGCGACTTGGCGTTTCCGAGGAACCGACTTAAAATTTTTGACAATACGACTTATATTATGGAAAAAACGCGACTTGGAGCAAGTGTAACATGCGACTTTCAATTTTTTGGGATGCGACTAAAAATTCCGGAAAAAGTTTATACTAAAAAGAAAGTCTATAACTTGAAAGAATAATACGAAGGACGAACGGTCAGCGTTGCGTAAAGAAATGTCAATAGTCAAAGGAAGAATGAAAAGAGATAAAACACATGTAAGAAGGTGTATAGGTGCAGAGCTTGTCAAAGTATAAGGCAGTGAGAGAGTGCATTTGCGAGTGAGTAGGACGCAGGTATCGGTTTATTTACAGTGACTGGATACAACAGAAGTGGTAGCGTTCACCACAAGGATCTATGGAATGTGCAGGTACGCCCGGGTGGCAAATACTTACGAAGAGGAGGAAGAAAAGGAGGAGGAGGCGTTCGTGGCAGCCCAAAGGGCGCGTAGATCAAAGTGGGCGCGAGCGAATTGAGAGCATTTGCATGAAACATCCCAATCGATGTGCTTCAAAAACTTCTTTCAAGTTCATGCCTGTTTTCCATTGAGAATAATGAGTCAAAGGTTCGGAAAGGTCGACTGGGAAAAATAGTAGTCGACTTACATGAACTCTAATCTTATATCAAGGAAGATCTGCATGAAGTGCGAGTTATAAATGGCACAATCGTCCCAGGCTTTGACCGCTGTGAGCAGAACAGCCAGGATGATCAACCTCCAGTTGCCGTCGAAAAGATTTTGGTTAGACTTTTCGCACATTCGATCGACGTATATGAAGGTGATAACGGCATGCTCGGCCGTGAGCTGCAAAAAGAAAAGAAGACGTGAGTTTGCATAACAGAGCGAAAAAGAGAGACAACTACATGGATACGCTTACGTTTCCACAGTCGAAGACATATGCCAAGAGCTCGTATATGTCCTTCCAATATGTTTTAGGCAAGGTACCATAGCAATAGACCGATCCTCTGGTCTTGCTGCTATAGATCTTATCATGACCAAATGCAGCGATTGAATGGTTGGAGCGATCATTTTGTGAAAGCCCACGCAACACTAAAAGGGTTCAAACGAGTCAGATCACAACCATAAAGGCAGAAAAGACAAATGACACTTACGCCTTGACAGTTGCTTCAAGGCTTTCGACTTGTTTCTGTTGCTCGTGGAAGCTCTGTTGCCATTTCAATGTAAAAGAGGCGTATGTCATGGAGCGGCCATACTACTGGGCGTCATCCAGATCCGGGCTATCCCTTGCAGAGGGGGGCAATACGTCCGATCGTCTTATCCTTTCCCTTGCCAACCAGGGCCTTCCAGATGACAGCCAAGAAGGGTTCCTCTTGCTGGTCTGTTTCGCTCAGGTTGACGCCTGGTTCCTAAACAATCCGAGTAGTTATCTGGTTGATCCTGCCAGAAGTCATATGCTTGTCGTAAAGATTAAGCCATACATGTCTATTAAATAGCTACCAAAAGTCGGTGCTGTCGTTTCGCTGAAGGTTAAGAGGAATTTGCTCATGGTCGCTGTAATGGTTTGAGGAAAAGGGCGAGATCCACGTTGTCGAGCCTCGATGGGCCGGTGGAAGGTTCAGTGCGTTCCGCAATAGAAGTAAAGTAAACAAGAGAGGAAGAAAGCAAATGGCCTGGGAATGTCTGGACCGGGGTTTATAAACGCTCAGAGATTTGCAACTTTGCTTTATTGACTAAAGATACACATATCGTACTTCTCTTACTTTTTTCCTGAATTCCTTAAAAATTATCCGAATCTACATTCTGCATGTCGACCAAACGATATCCAACCGCTTGTCAGAAAAATATCGTTATACCTGTATCGTAGAGTTAGTAGCGGCCCAGTACCGAAAACTTGTTATGCTGCTACGCTCGTTAAAAGCATTTTCGCGGTTTAAGGCAGAGTTATGGCGAAAACTTTGATCATTTACTGCTTGTAAAGTATCTAGTTGGCGAATAAGGACATAATAGGTAAAATAAAACGGTCCTTAAACTGTGCTCACTGCTATGCACTTACATTACATGAGCTTCTAATCCGATACGCAGTGGAGTAGTGAAGCACCGAGTGCTCTTATGCACTTAGGATTTGAATTTGCTATATTGATCACTTTATAGCTTAAAGTAGGTGATCCATGTAGCGAACGACGACCGTATTTTTGTCCTTAAACAGGTGCCGCAGATTTTCAAATAACTGCTCTTTTAGGGCATCAGAAAAACATAATGATAGTCATAGGCCGATACAACCTATGTATCCTCTGCCCATATAGATGGATTACCACCAAATATGCCACCCATAAGCATCTACTCGAAGGTGCAAGCGTCCAAGCTTCCACTAAAACCGAATATTACAGTGCATGCTTAAACGAAAAAGAAAAACGCAACGATCGAAAACTTGAGCTGATACCAGAGTCAATGCTTGGGACGAAGGATAGAGTAAAATGCGTGTAACAATCTATTGGATTCATTTGTTGTTGTCATAGGACTCAAAGTCATGGTCATGCTTACCGGGAAATCGTTATTTCCATTACAGTCACTTTTTGCCCGGTATCCTCAAAATACTCTTCTGCCAGTTAACAGTGGTCGACAGTGAAAAATTCTATTCTTATGTCTGATGTTTTAGAAGGTTCAATTAGTCCATTTCCGTTTGGTTCACGTCACAGGTTACAGCAGAGGCAGCTTCTTCTAGCGCTTCGTTATTCTATGTCTTGCTATTAAAATAAGAGGATCCGATAATTTAAGGAAGGAAAAAATTCGACGGATTATAATTGCATATTCTTTTTGCTTGTGATGCGTTCCCTCTTCAACCAACTCTATGCAGTTGTTGTATCTGTACAACCTATGGTCCGTCCATACCGATCATTGGTATCACCTGTCAATGGTAATAAACTTTGATTCGTCAATCATAAACAATGAACCATGCTGTTCCTGAATTAACACCGCTATTG
>JSYX01000317.1:0-39005 GCA_000787465.1 Thermomucor indicae-seudaticae
CAGTCACTTCTCACAGAGACAGCGTTGCTTCAATCCAACAATGCTTCAATTGATCAACACAATATCCACCCATACCGGCTCTAATGGACGTTCAAAACGTGCATCAAACTCTGAACTAGTTAGCTGTATTTTCTTTCGATTACGGCGAACTCATTGTCGGTGTAAGTGCTTCCACCGCGCTCTTTAGGCGTTAATTGCTGACACGATAATAAAACAGGCAGCAATGAAAATAGGAGTAGGAGATGCGTTTGATGACATAGAGTATTTTCAGGTCCATGTTAGTTGCATAAACTCTGCATTATTTGAGAAGTCAAAAAGTAAATTTGGAGGGTGGACTTTTTTGAGCCACACTTTATTCACGTTACTTAGTGCGGCGCCTACGTTTTCCTGGTTTGGCGCTTTCCCCTTCATGCCCTGATTCCTCTCCTTCTGCTTCCTCCCGCCACTTATTGCACAGATCTCGAGTTAGTAACTACATCACAAACGCCTATTGGAAGGAGAGACTTACTTTTCGCTTATTCGCGCCTCGTATGACGGGCACCAAGACCTCATCCGCTCTTCGTTCTGACCAAGAAAAAGACGATCTCAAAAAAAGGCGAATGGAATCCAATTGAGGCGTGCTCCATTCAAATTGTTGTTGAGAATCATCCACTGTCGGATGACAATAGACATCAATCACCAACAGTTTCGGGAAAACTTGAGGGAACTCAAGTGCCTTGTGTTTTTTCTCTAGTTTTTGGATGTTAGAATAACCGAACTTTCCGAATTTTCGCAAAAAGATATTGTGGCATCACGTGGGGTAAGAAAGAAAAAAACTTACGAAGCTGCGCTGAAAATCTGTATCGTCCTGACCACTTTCATACCAGCTCCGGAACTGTCGCAAAGATGCAAGTAATAATGCTTTTTCGTCGCCAGGTTTTACAAATTCTGCAAAAATTTCCATGGTCGCAGCGGAGCCTACACCAGGAACACCGTCTGTATAATCACTTTCGAGCAAATATGTCAGCTGAATCAACTTGCGCCGGTCAAGCTGCATTTCGCGTTCGATGTCCTTGACAACGTAGCATTCCACATATTTTGCCTGTTTAAACATGTCCTTGTATATCTGGTCGGCACCAAATAAGAACGCCTCTGAATCGTCCGTCACGACACCTTCAACGAGCGACGGTTGTGCGAGTTCAGCGCATTGGGCTTCAGACTCCATGGGTGATACGACATATGGTATGCCGAATAAAAGTAGCATTTCTTGAATGTCTTCAGTCATTTGTTGCATTGTATCATCGTTGTTGCCCATCTCTTTTCGCTGCTGCTGACTCAACTCTTGCATGTCGTGATACAATTTTTCTCTAACGCTATCGATATCCTTTTCGGCAATATCAGAGATGAACCGAGCGCATTCATCTTCTTCAGCTTTTGGATCTCCAATGAGCTCTTCATCATAATTGTATCCCTGGGCTACTACCATCGGTACTGATTGTTCCTCTTGTGCCTCCAGCTGTTCTTCTTCTGTAGTAATACTGTGCTGTTTTTGCAACACCTCTGTAGAATTAACCGTATTCATTTCTGCAGTAACAGGATCAGATGCTTCTTCTTCTTGTACACTACTCTGTTCATCATTGGAAGTGCCGTTTTCCTCTTGCAACAACTTATTTGAATCCACCATATCCCTTTCTGGAGTAACAGGAAAGGCTTCTTCTTGTACGTCGTTGTGTACATCATTGGACGGGATGTGTTGTTCCTGCAACACTTCTTTCGCATCAACCATATTCATTTGTGAAGTACTACGAGAGCCTGCTTCTTCTTGCTGAATATTGCTCTGGACACCACTCTCTGTGCTCTGTTGAACTTACAACACCTCTTCTGAATCAACCTTCTTGTCATAAGCATCAGTTTCCTCTTATATTTCGTTCTGTAAGTCATTTACAGACGTTCCATTTGTTGGATGATGTGAAGGACTCAATGGCTTTTCCACCGGCGACTCAGGACTAACAACTGCTTGAACCGCGTGGTCAGATCTGTTCAATTCTTCATTGGTGCGGCTTGGGTTCGGTTGCAGCCAGATTTCGTCTTCATAGTCGTTGAAATCGAGCATTCCAAAGGACTTGTCAAGCAGTGGAGTCTGCAGGCGCTTCTTGTTGTTGACCCTCTCTGGAAACTTCTGATGACAGCGTGGGTGAGGACCGTACTGACTCTTCATCATTATCAACATCCACACTTTCTGCTACTTCGGTCTCGCCGTCTTCTTCGGCATTTGACAGCGTTTGTTGCTTTTGCTTCCACAATATAACTTGTTGCAAAAACGCGGCGTGAAATCGCAGAGATTCCAGCGCAAGTGTGTTACGATCACTCGTCTTGCCATAGACCCTGTCTACACGTGTAAGTGTAGCTTCGAGTTGCGGAATATCATAGTCAAAATGGCGGTACGAAGTAGCTGACTGTATTCGTCATTAAGAGAGTGCATGTTGATAAATGCATCGGGGGGTCCGAGAGAACCACAGGTTGTAAAAGTCTTCTGCGTTTAGCATGGTCTCGTTGTCGTCGTCGTAGTAGTATTCTCCTTGTTCATCTTCGTAGTATGATGACGGTGTCGCTGTTTGTGCTTCTTTTGCTCCATAATACTTTTGGCCTATTGCTTGCTGCACTAGATAATAGCTATAACAAGAGTGACCTCCAGCACCGTAACCGCCATAATAATAGCCAGAATCGGCGCCAGCGAAATGGCCCACAACTCAACGACCCGCGCCCGAATACTCTTCCGCATCGTTATCCATAACAGCATCTTCATAATAAATGCAGTCCCCGTCGTCATCATTATCATCCTTCTTCGATTGTGCTGTTGTATCGGCCGAACTACTAGTGACACGTGGTAATTCCCAACCCAACCATTCCTGTACAGTTTCATTCTTCACCAAAATATACTCGCAACTTTCTTCGTCCGCAATTCTTCCTAGCAATACCGTTTCTACGTTCTTCGAGGAGGAACCGCCGGCCACCCCTGTCACTTGGGGCGCTCCTTGTGTCATTTCATTTTGATACATCAGATCCCGCACAATCTCGACCTGTATTTCGGCTGGCAAGGGAAAAAACACCTCCGAGTCAATATCCTCTCCAGTAGGTCCAAACTCATTGACAAATTCCAACAATTCTTCAGGCATCGCCAGAAAGGGATCGAACTCATTGTTGTCGTTAGCATGCTCAGCAGGAATGGGCGCTAATTCATACTGATCCCTTTTATGCCACTTCTTGATTTTTCTGATACGGCGGACTTTTGAAGTTCCTCGTAGTGCACAAAGTCTTCTTCTTCATCTTCGTCTCTTCCCTGCTCCTTCTTCATTCGTCTAGAAAAAAGTCGTCAGAAGGAAGCTTTTTCTTGCAGCCAAGGAACAAAAAGCGGACATTACCTCTTTTCCACTTCCACAAGCACACGTGATTTAATCTGAGCACTCAAGATCTTCTGTGCTGTGTGTTGCAAATTTCCCGCCACGCCTTTGCGTCGACGTCGCCTTTCTCTCTACAATGGAGCTCCTCTTGAGTAAGATTTATGACTAACTGGTTGGGTTACATCTTTACAATCATTGTTCGCTTGAGCGACGGGGCACCGCCGTCAAACACAAAGACTGGCTTGACACTGTAAAAGAGCAATTTACAAATTCTGCGAAAAAGCCGAGCAACGGACCGTTCTTCAGGGCGTTGCCTTCTTTGTCAGGCATGGTTCTGATGAATTGATTCATCCAAATGCTTGCATCGACGGCCAGTTTTCGATCGCGAAGCAATTCTAATTGAACGCGACGCGCTGCAGGACCAACAAGTGACCAAAGTCCTTGAACTCCCATGATCAAGAGCGAACGTGTCAAGGTCGAAAGAAAGAGTGAGTGAAAGAACAAAGAAGCGTGTGCCATTAAAATAGAAAAATAGGAGTCATGGGGAAAAAGAAGATTCCATAACTATCGGAAATTCCTTTCTCCACTGCATGTGATCCATTAATGGGGCTGCAGCTGCATCCAGCTGACACAGGCGCACAAATCGTAAATTAGAATGGATCTTGCCTCTTTAAAAGTTGTTCGCTAACAAACAAAAGCACCCTCGCTTCCCGTCGAGAAGCGTGAATGAATCAGTGGAGACGTTAAAAAGTGCTTTTGGATAGAAAAGATACAAAAGACATTGCGTACAATCCGAAAACGTGGGGACATTGCTCTATGTAACGCAAAGAAATGTAGGGAAGATCTTGAACAAAAAGTTGTCACCAGTATGAAGGAGACTACCATATCAAAGGTGAGGATAATTCAGAAAGGAAACGTAAAAAGGGCGAATATTGAAACGCATACGAAAAGAATTCGATAGAGTCACCGTCTCATCAGGGCCCTGCTCTTACCTGTTCCAGATAAGAACACATCAAGCAAAGGAAAAAATGCATTGATGTGGAAAAGACGAAGAAAAGCCTTTCTCACTGGATGCGGAGGTCCCCCCCCCGTTGTTCTGCGGGCGGCTCACTAAATCTTAGGAACCTCTGAGGTAATCCTATGTGCAAAAGCTGTGACTGGATCAGCGCAAGGGGGAGAGAAAAAGAATCCAGCAAACATTTCTCGTTGAAATTTCCCAAGTGAAAAGGATATATCAGATCAAAAGAAAATCACAGATACCAGGATAAGTCGAACATCAACCAGTTTTGAAAAAACATATATGAATAAACAACACATCTATCTTTAATCCGAGTAAACGCAAAATATGCTAAAGAGTAAAGGTTTTGTCTTATTGGTTTTTGTTTCGGTTGCAGGGCAACTAGAAGAATAAGAAACTTTGTCCCACCTTAAAGATACAGTAGACGCTCGATATAGTGATGTTCGATATAGTGATATTTCGATATAGTGGTCACTTTTTAAGTCGACCGTCTTGGTAGACGCAAAAATATCATTAAATTCGATAAAGTGATGAACGATCACTTTCAGCTATTGTACCGTTATATCGAGAGCCAATAAAATCACAGCAGAAAACCTTATTTAGCCAAAAGAGACATGATCTGTGTCTGACGGGCGCCTCTAAATTCTTCCGATTCGTTTCCTCGAATCTTCTTTCGGATCAGATCGGTAATAGCAACGTCCAATTCGTCATCAATCTCGAATGACGACAGAAAATCTAAATATAGACGCTTCGCTCTCTTCTGGACATGCGCGGCGGAACATCTTCCTCATCGGAATGAACTCCATTGTCTTCGTCAGTAGGTACCACCAAATCATTTCTTCGGTGCAAGTTATGTGTCACTAAATTCATGTAGAAGCGATATTGGGAAATCCCACTTATTCATAAACCCGTCTCGCTTTTATTTCATTGCTAGGAAAATACTTCATTCTTCTGCTAGCTACCTTATTCTATCGTAAACGTTCTCTAACGAATTAGTATGCTTATGCTTTCGCAGTATTCTATGTAATATCATACTGCAGAAGCTTCGAGAACATTCACCTTGTGTAGCGGTATCTGAATTCGATATAGTGATAATTCGATAAAGTGATCACTTTTCGGTCTGACGGAGGTGATCACTATATCGAGCGCCCACTGTAGAGGTTTTAGGTGTTCGCGTCCATCCTTTCGGCAGCATGCCATCAGTCCAGTCCCAGTGAGTTCATCATACGATAAAGCTAAGAACGTCGCTCCTAGAGAATTATAAATCAAGTCGTTTTATGAACAGCTAAAGGGTGTCTGCATCATATACATAAATGTATATAAATAAAACTTCCATTAGCAAAGCGCAGCGTACGAAAACCGGTATTCTATGGAGATGAACAGGCAGCACATCTTTTTTTTATAAGGGTTCTAAAGAAGAGCGCATGAACCCCTTTATCGCATGCAACTGCGATTACCCTTCACTCCTTTAATCGGTCGGTCCGTTTACTTGGACAGTTCTGCCCTTTAACCATACATGTCATTTCACTCAAAAAAGACGACTTTCAACGACCTTGATACAACCGTATTCGCAACGACATTTTTTCCGGTCTGCGCGAACCGTTGTATTGCAAAACATCAGCCGAAACGCGTGCAAGAAGTCACCAGGGTCACAATCGCGCAGTCCAAAGCCCTATTTTTCATTTAGACGAATCGCCGCTTCGCCGAGAGAGAGATCTCCACCGGGACTAACGCAAACCTTTCACAAAATACCTTTTACGTGACCGACTGCGGAAAAGAAGCTGAAACAGTGGAGTGTAACAATGAACGCTTCAAGGTGTGCATTCGCCCTGAAGTAAATTCAAACGAAATGACCCGTCAAACTTTTACGAATCTACAAGCACCTAAACCACCTCTTCTTTTTTTTCTGCGTACTTTAAAGCTCATTTCACAGCGTCATTAGCGAAAACCATAAAGGCCCAACTGCGTGATTAAAAGCAAAGAGAAACATAAAATAGAAATTCGTCATCTGCCACAATGTGTATAGCAATGCGGTGAACATCGCCAAATGAGAAAGACGCAGACGAGACGAAAAACCCTAGATTGTTCCTCATGCGAGCTGAATGCGACATGCTCATTAAGTCTTCACCTCCGAAAACAGAAACAGGAAATATAAAGCTGATTGTCGAAGCCTTGGTTGCTGATGCTTGTGAACCCTGTCCTAAAAACTGGAGGTGCATCGGTACGGAAGATCGAATTCCGCATTCAACGGTATCCTGCATGCTTGGACATCGTACTTTGTCTAGCGTAGTCGACAACAATGTGCTCCCATGGTGGAAAGGAAGTTTCGCACAGAACCTGGTTTATCGGGGGCCGTCCCTGAACTTTGCTCGATGTTATTGCTGAGAACCATCCCCCTAGTAACACAAGGCCAAGCTGCCTGTATAGTCTACTACAATCGCAGACGAAAATCCGCCCAGAAAGCTCGCGTAGGAGTCCCAGACCATGAAGTAGTGCCCGCTACCCAGCTGGATTCATTTCCGGGCTTTGCGCGGTGTTTTGGTGGATCCAGCCTGGAACAGATGGCACCGGCGTGGTGCTGCCACTGGCCTTCTCCCGTCCTGCGAGCCTACCTTCACGACGGTATGCGCACGATATTTCATTCATAAAAACAACTAAACCACACTAACCCGTCAACCCAAATCAGTCGAGAGAGCCTCGGCTCAGGCTTCCGACGACGAGTCTTTTCTGCTCAGACCTGTCCTCCTTCCAACATTGAGCGCCGAGTTCGTCAGGCAATGACGAACAAACAGTACGAACTCGTAAAAACTTCTCTTATTGCCCATTCAACACTCACATTTCTTCCTACTATTCCAAAGATCGCCATTGCGCTTTGTGTCGGAAACGCAACGCCGTTTCCTTCGGCAATATCACGACGTTTCCGTGCCCCTTCCGGAAGTCCTAACTGACGGAGCGTCGCCGAGCCCACCACCGACGCAAGGCGGATAACTTCATCGGGAATCAACGTGACCTGCTAAACTCCTTCTCACATTCTGAACAGAATGCTCGATCGAAGCAAAGACCGTTACAACGCGGATACCGCCGCAGCCGCCGGCAAATGCCAGCTTCGCATGGCCGCGGTTAGACACCAAAACCGATAACTAAACTGTTTGCGATATCTTTCTTGAAGATACTCATTTCTTTATAGGCTTTTCTCGACACTCTTTTTCCGATATTGAGGAGACTTACGTGCTTGCTGAGGACGCAAAGTTCTTATAAACAATGGAAATTAGCGCCTATTTACTAAAAGCGTAGGCCTTGGCAGTAATCACTACATTGTTCGGTATCTGTGCATGTCCTTTTATTCTGGCCGGTGTCTTGTTGGGCTTTCTCGAACGAGTGTACTCATTCTTGGATAGGATGTCCCAAAGTATTGTTAACATGTCAAATATTTACGGATGGCAAGGAGTTCTTGAAAATCATCTGGCCGTCGCGCGTCTAAACCAAGCATTTGGTATACTTTGATGGTGTCATTTACCTGGCGCTTGGCGGCCTTAAACATGCCTCTGCAAATTAAAAAGTTCAATGTTAGAAATCCAAGATAGAATAGCGAGGCAGACTTCCAAAGTAATACTTGCGCATTCAATAAGATAGAAGAAAGTTTCATCATTTCTTCTGCTGCTTCCAGACTGTTGGGACCAAAGTGATGCTTGACGATAGCAAGAGATTTGCGTAAATAGTTTACAGAGTCTTTAAATTGCCCTTGTTGTGCTGCTCCAAAAGCGAGTTGGTCGAGTGTTTTACCGATAGCAAGTGCATCGTCGTGATAGATCTCGCGTTGATGCTCGAGTGCGAGGGATAGCTGGCCTGTTTCCAAGAGATGGTCTATTTTATCCTCTAACTATGTTCTAACGTAGTGAGTTTATACGTAACCGGAGAAAGAGCTTTTGTGTATTACCTACCTTTTCTATCTTTTGCCAATCCATGTGATGGCCACAGTGAGGACAAGCGTTGCGAGCACCGGATTTAAACCGACCCAATGAGCACTGAGTACACTTGAAGACGGCCAACAGCTCCTCTTGTGGACCAGAGCAAGCCTCACATTGACACTGGAACAGGTACCGCTCCGCGAGCTCCTTTCGTCGTTCCTGTGTACCTGACCGAGTTGCAAGTGGACCATAACTGATCGTCAACTGGGAGCCGCTTTTAACTATATCACCCGTAGTCTGTATCTGGAGCAGCAAACCATTCTGCTCCTCCTTGGTTAAAGACGAAAACAAGGCAATCGCATTGGGTCTGCATCCATGATTAAACATGCTGCCTTGTAGATAGACCGCTTTGCCTAGTACGACCTGGGTTCGAACGACGATCAGGCTCGGAGACGACGAAGAAATGTGTTGGATACCAAAACTGTTGCAACGAATTTGAGCCTGTATCTCGGTCAAGATGGGGATCAACGAGGAAGAGGCGTAGAAGATCGAGACGAGTGCGGATGCCTTGGCAGTGTACTGTGATCTATCCTGCGGTGAGAGGCGATCGATATTGGATACCAGGCCAGGTATTGTGGACTGGTTTGGAGGGCGAAATGAGGTTTCTGTTTATCACCACCCGTCGAAAAAAAGGGACAACATACTTGGTTTAGCCAGTAGGCCTGCCATGCCAGCAGCGCATCAGCATCAAAAAGGTCCTGGAGTTCAGGCAATGAGCAAAACCATTGGTGAATGATTTGCCAGTAACGGCGCTCGCATTGGCTCGAGCAATAGGAGACGCGCCATTTGCACGATTGATTACGACATTTCCATGACGTGTTCTGCCGGAAACAATTGGCGCAATGGGTCGGGCGATGCGGCGGGTAGAGGTACTGCAAATACGGATATTCAGAGACGAGCACAGTTCCTGGGTTAATGGAATGCTGAGCGACGACATGCCGACCCACAGTGGGGCTATCGACAACTGCACAAGACGGGTGCCATTTCGCTGCGCTGTGCTGAGGACGTGGCCAAACGCGTGGATCGATGTGAGCTGGACCCAGTCGCTTGGCAAAAGATTCCATTCCCTCCCCGCAAAAGGAATTGCTGTGTTTAAGTCGTAGATATCATGGCAAATTTCGCCTTCATGCGCTCTTTTGCATGGGTTGGTGATCCGCATACGGAACAAAACAATGTTTGTGTAGCTTGTCTCTGATGATTGAAGAATAAAGGCATCCATTGACTTATATGTAGTTAAACCAGTGGATTATACAGATCGAATGAAATAGCGTTATTATAACGCCAGTCGACTGTCATGTTTCGTCATTTTGCAACTGGCTTTGGCTCCTTATGCCTTCGACTCAAGCCAAACTCATCGGCATGTCATCTTGTCAATGTCTTTTTCTTAGGAACATGGGCAAACGCGTATGATGAACAGACCAGGTAATGAAACTGAGTTAACCGATGCCCGCTGATTGTTCTTGATGGCCACATTTCTGCTTATTGATCAAAAGGGGGAAAGAAAAAAAGTTTAGCACGCGAAAAACAGAGCGGACTCTCACACTGTCGGCAACTCTTTTAAAGCTTGACTCAGCATATTCCTTTTATCATCTACCCTTTTCTTTTTTTCACTTTTCCCATCTTTTCCCTCCCGTCTCCTCTGTTCACAATGGCCGTCGTATCCAAGCAGACATTACCACCATTTGGTCATGCCGTGGCGGGATCGTTGGGAGCCATGTTTGCACTGGCTCTTGTATATCCACTGGACATGTGAGTTCTCTTTATAAACACTGGTGCAGCAGAACCCCCATCCGTGATAACACACACAAAAACAAAAAGCATCAAGACTCGTATTCAGGTGCAAGCCAAGCACGAATCACTTGACGAAAAAGAACAAGAGCACTATGCATCGGCGTTGGACGGTATCATGCAGATCCTGCAAAAGGAAGGATTGGCAGGTCTTTATGCGGGCCTGGGCAGCTCCCTGCTTGGTACAGCCTACAACAACTTTACGTACTTTTACTGCTACTCGACTGTACGGAACCTGTACAACAAGCGGTACAATCCGTCCGGAGGCACGCTTTCGGCGGCGATGGAGTTGCTTTTGGGCGCGGTCGCAGGCGCCATGACGACGCTTGTGACCACACCTGTCTCGGTCGTCACGACTCGACAACAGACGCTACCGAGCCATGAGCGTCAGAACGTGCTTCGGACGATTTTGGCTGAAGAGGGTGTGGCGGGATTCTGGAAGGGCATCAAGCCGTCTCTGATTCTTTGTGTGAACCCGGCCATTACCTATGGCAGCTTTGAGAAGATCAAGCAGTTTGTGACCACAACGCTCGGGCTCAAGTTGACGCCCGGCGTCAACTTCTTGATTGGCGCGCTCAGCAAGACCCTCGCGACCATCATCACTTACCCTTACATTATGGCCAAAGTGCGTTTGCAGTGGAAACCGTCAAAGGATATTCAGGATAAAGTTGTGGCCTATAAAGGATCTATTGATGTGCTTACTCGCGTATTGAAAACCGAGGGATTCTTTGGCTGGTACAAGGTAATCTATCTATAATGACACACGTGAATGTGTTAACGAATGGCTGCTTCTTTTTGATAAGGGAATGAGCGCTCAGATCTCAAAAGCGGTGCTTTCGCAAGCTCTCTTGTTCATGATGAAAGACGTATTCACCAACTATACAGTCATTGCATATGCCATTTTATTGAAAGCGACTCAAAAGAAAGTTGCTGCAGTGTAGATATTTGCATACCCTTTCTGTTCTTAAGAGATAATAGAGACACACAGTATAAAAGAAAACTCGTTCTCGGTGGGTAATAATAACGCTTTGTTTATGATAATGAAGAATAACAACAAAAAAATGCCATGCCAGAAAATTTATTACAACTAGATGTTCTAAAAAGTCTACCATTCGTCTTCATCAGAGTAAACTTCTTCACCACGCTTGCGACGTTCCATGCGCTCCTTCTTCTTCTTGCGAAGTTCCTTGGAAGACAGCTTCTCCTTCTTCTTGACAGCCTTGATAGTATTACCTTGAGCATCGACCATGTCTTCTTGTTCCTTCTCTTCAATGACAGTGGTACCGTTACCAGTGACCCAGTTGTGACCAGAGGCAACCAATTCACCATTGTCAACCTTCCAGACTTCAGTGCACAGAGCTTCAGAGAACTGGCGGTTGTGAGTAACGATCACGACACCACCTCCGTATTCCTTGATGGCACCGGCCAAAGCACCCAGAGAATCACGGTCCAGATAGTTGGTAGGCTCGTCAAGAACAAGCATGTGAGGTCGGTTCCACATGGCAGCACCAATGACAAGCTTAACCTTCTGACCACCAGACAAACCACGGATGCGAGAGTGAGTAGCAAACTCGGGCTCAAGACCAACTTCGTTCAAGTGCTTTTCAATTTCCTTGGCGGTCAGGGGACGGGTCAGACCAGACTTGGCGGCTTCCTGAGCATCCACTTCTGCAATCTTCTTGCCGAAACCCATCTGTTCAAGACGCTGACGAGAAATCCAGGTGTTCTCCACAGAGGACTTGCCAACCCATCGGACTTCGTATTCGTATGACTGCTTGAGCTTACGACGACCCACAATGTCTTCAACCACACGCTTCTCGCCATCAATCACAAAGACCTGGCTCATCTGCTTCTCTTCTTCTTCGGTGATCACACGGTCAACCTTGTCAAGTTCTTCACGGTCTTCACCAGTAGCGTAACGCCATTGGATGTATTCGTTAGGAGTCTTGTCAAGGTGCTTCTCAATGTGGTGGAAAGCGTGCTGTGCGACGTAGGCAATACGCAAGTTGGGGTGCTTCCAGACAGTACCGCTCTGGGGTTCCAGTTCACCAGTCAAGAGTTTGATCAGAGTAGACTTGCCAGCACCGTTAGGACCAATCACAGCCACACGCGAGGCCAAAGAGCACTGCATGGTAATGTTCTTGAGCTGCTTCTTCTGAGTACCAGGGTACTGGAAGTCGACGTTCTTCATCTTGAGAATGGCACGCTCCTTGGTCTTGATACCTTCCAGGTAACCAGGCTCAGGGAACTTGAACGAGTACTGAGAAGCATCCAAAGAGTAGTAGGCGGCAGCCGTGGGCACCTTCTTGACGAATTCGGACAAGTTACCCTTGTAGCGCTTGAGCTTGTAGTTCTTTTCATAGTGGATAATGTCAGAGCAGACGTGGTCCAAGAAACCAGAGTCGTGAGAAACGATGATCGAGGTGACGTTCTTCAAGCCGAGCAGGTAGTTCTCCAACCAAGCAACGTTGACAACGTCCAAATGGTTAGTAGGTTCGTCCAGAAGCAAGATATCAGCGTTCATCAACATGGCACGGGCAAGAGCCAGCTTCATCTTCCAACCACCAGACAGAGAACCAATCGACATGGACGACACCATTTCCTCCGTGAAGCCATAGTCGCGCAGAATCTTAGCAACCTTCTCGCGGTCCTTGGTCTCAACACCATCAGACTGGATGATGAAGTCCACCAAACCAGTGTCGGCTTCCGAACCATCAATGTCGTGTTCGACATAGACGGTCTTAAGCTCGGACTTGGGTGGGAAACCTTCGACTTGCTCGTTGGCAATGGCACGCATCAGGGTAGACTTGCCACAGCCGTTGTGACCGCAGAGACCATAGCGACGGCCACGCTTGAGACGAAGAGTGGTACGGTTCAAGAGAATCTTGGCACCGTAAGCGAGCGAGAACTCACAGTTGCAGAGATCTTCACCCTCGTCATCATCTTCCTCGGGGTCCTTGGGAGTCACAGCTTCCTCGCACTTCTCAAGAGCCTTGACAACAAGAGCCTCAGCATCGGCAGCAGACAAGAAGCTCTTCAGAGCAGGCGTAAGACCGTTGATCCAAGCATCCTTCAAGAAGTCCTTGGCAATGCAGAGGAACAGAGCAATGTCGCAAACGTACTTGACAGCAACGTCACCCTCGACACCAGCAGGCAAAAGTTCCTTGAAAGCATTGTTGACCTTCTCGGCCTTGACGTCCTTGGTGAAGATCTCGCGGTTCGAGGTACCGACACGGGCAAGGGTAGCAAGAGCCTTCTGAACGACACCACGGCACTCGGGGTCAGCAACGACATCCTGGATCTTTTCGAGAGCAGGCAGCAAGAGAGGCAAGAAAGGAGCAGCGACTTCCGGGTCGTCCACAAGCTTGCACATGTTGTCGATAATCAAAGCGGACTTACGCTTGATGGGCGTAGCACGCTCGTTCAAACCACGGCTGAGCAGAGGAACCATGATGGACAGCGTGGCGGAGTCGACTTCCTGGACAAAGGTGGTGGCACCGAGCAAGTGAATGGTCTCGGGCACATTTTCGGGCTTGTTGATGCATGCAATGACAGCAGGAATGAAGCGCTCAATATCCTTGTTGTCGATCAGCGAGCAGATGTTGGTCATCGACTGGGTCGCAGCCTTCTTGACATCGGCCTTGGTATCCCACATGCAGTCCGAGACGACAGGAATGACGTCGGGGATGGTGGTGAAGAACTGTTTCGGCTTAGCCTTGACGAGCTCATCCAAGAGCGAGAGCGAAAGCATCTTGGTCTGCCACTTGCACGAGTTGCCGAGACCCTCCAAAATAATGGGTACAATCACACCGGTGGCGTAAGGGTTGAAGTTCACCACGATGTCCTTGGCAGCTTCAGCAGCAGCGTTCTTGACGGCGGCCTGCTTGTCAGCCTGGAGTTCGAGCAGGGCTGGCAAGAAGGGAATGATGTAGGGTTCGGCCTGGCCTTCCAAGGTGTTGTTGGCGAGGGCCTTGACGGCAGCGACAGCGGACTGACGAGCACCAGCGCTCTTCTTGTTACCGAGGTCCTTGGTAATGGCATCGACGATACCGGAGTCCTTGAGCGAGCGAACACCGTTGGCATTCACAAAGGCCACAATTTCTTGAGCGGCGGCATCACGATCGGCATCGGAAGCACCAGAGAGCGTCTTCAAGAGCTCCTTAGCCTTTTTGGTCTCAGCATCACCGATCTTCTTGATTTCAATGGTGGCGGGAACGTTCTTTGCGGCGGCAGCTGGCATTTTTATGTTGTTCTTCTCTGTTAAGTCGTCGTATGGGTAAATGAGAAGGGATGAGTAACAGACGACGAAGCCCGCAAAAAGAGAGAGGGGAGAAAAGGGGAGAGCACAAAACTGCTGGGATCCGATGCCGTAAAATAGCAAAAAATTTTTTTCTTCCCTTTCTGGTTTATAATACGGATATACGCCGCAGTCCGACGAATGAAATTGACCGAGGGCATCAGCATGAAATCTTTCCCGGTTCCAAATTCTGTCTCTGATACTGTAACCATCAGGTGGCTAATGGTTTGAAACAGCCAGGGACCTTTTATGATTCGTGCTGTTTCTATCAGAAACATTGTTGCGGTCAGGATATCCGGAATATATCAAGCTCATCGACGCTAATGCATAAGGGCAATGAGCCCGATCATTACGCCTCCTTATCGATTATATCAAAAAAAGATATGCAACTATATAAGGCCATAATCGAGATATAGGGTACTCCTCGACTTGATTTGCGTCTGCATTTAGCTGATTAGAGGGACCATGGGCGACAACTTTAGCGGGGAAAAGTTAACGGTCCGAGCGTTCTAACTGCAAGTCCCGGGACAGTAGATAATCAGTATCTTAATCTTCATTTGGATCAACATGTCAAAAGGACATCCGGCTAAACTCGTTAGCTGCTTATATGATCCAAGTTAGCTATTTCTCTCGGACGTACGGTACTGGTCCTTTGGCAAAGTGCTTTGCATTGAAACGCCAGTTACACAAACCGGACAGCGTCTGTCTATACAATTCGGGAAAGTGGCCCTGGAATGAATGGGCCTGGATGCAACTGCACAAAAGATGATCGGATACTGTCCGCTGGGCAGATACTTGACGAATGGAAGTAAAACGATAGAGTTTCTGGGCAGCAGAAATTAGACGGATATATCTTTTTGGAGCATTATACGATATTCCATGGACGATTCATAGGACTTGTTAATGACCGTTCATCACCTACGTAACAAGCAAACCTCCGCTCGTCTAATGGAATATTCCCCTGACAGACGGGGATGAATCGAATTGCTCAAGACAAAGAAGGGTATCGCCTTCGGTCAAAGATGCAGGATGCGTTATGGATGTTGCTGACAGATTCAAGCCAAGGGGCCCGTTGACGCTTCCAAGAAAGGAACGCCAATCCCTTGACTTGACCACAGACAACGAATTTAATGCGTTTTGGCAGTAGTGCAGACTAGAAAGTCGTTGATCTAGCGAACTTTTGCAGTGCAAATTTCATTTCCAATGGACGTTGAGAGAGAGAGCGTACAGTAGTTTCAATTTTGTTGTTATAGAAAACCTCTTGATGCTGAAGACCCGTTTTGCACTGTTTCTAATTTCCATTTGATGTTTTGGTGAAAGATGTCCGCACCAGATATTGAAGTATCTCGTCGATAAGATCAATGATGTATCTAAATTTCTTTGTTAGATGGGGGATCTGCGTAGCGGCATAAATCATGCCACTAAGCTGTTTCACTCAAGTAGAAGGCATCCACAAGATGAGCTACTCTGCTCATTTCCTCCATCTTCCGTCTCTTCTTCTCCAAACTATACACAAGTAGCTTGTCTGAGCACTGATTGAAGCAATTATGTGACACATTGCTCGTCTCATCCACAGCATCAAGTTTACAAATGAAGGCTGCAAGACATACACAACAGGCAAAAAAGTCTGCGTACAGTTTGGTAGTCCGATGCACGCAGACTTTTTGGCCTGTGTAATTCGCCTTGTGCAAGACTTTTACATAGAAGCCGGGCCAATCCAGGTTCAAGGCAGACAAACGTTATCGTAAGTGGAGAAGGACGACATGGCAGGACATCAACATTGAACAAAGAACTGCGCTTAAGTATCACCGTTCCAACCTGCCGCAAGCCTTTCGTTTTCAAGAGCGTACATGAATATCCCATGCTAATATCAACTACTGCTGGATTGGGATCCGGACAAGAACATAGTACAAGATAAGAGTCGGGCTGCTCGAAATCAAATGGGAGCAAGTCCCAAAACACTGTTATCACGGGGAAGGTTGGGCTAGGGAAACCAAGGAACCACTTCCAGCTTTCTCGGTCCTATGGTGTTCCTCCCCACATACCTAGCATGTACCGAATGTGCCTTTACAGCTTATTCTTGCAGCATGTATCAAAACTAACGTAGCGAGTTAGGGCAAGGCGTTGAACTACGCGAACCCGGTGAACCAATTATCCACCCAATCACTGGATGGCCTTTTTATTACAAAAGCAATACTACAAAGCATCAGGGAAGCTGTCGAGACGTGTTCATGAAACGACGGTCATTTTGCGCGGAACAGGATGTTGGGACAGGAGATCAAAAAGCCACTTGATGCAGCGCGTTCCTTGTGAGGCACCTTTCTGCTCAAGAACTGCAATCAAATGCGCATTCATCTGCAAAGCATGGCACTCCTTCTTCGATGATCTCGGCTATTTGCAAAATGTTTTATCCGAAATGAAATCCGATCCAAGGACCAACAACGAAGAATGTAGTAGCTACATACTTTTAGTCCCATTTCTTCTTGGTTGTTTACAGTGTGATAGATATACATTAAAAGGGGACACAGAAAGAAAAAAAAGGTCTAGAGAAGATTCTTGGGCAGCAGAGGATGATTCTTGACTTCACTGCAAGGTATGGTTTCCCAGCTAATATCAAGGACACCGATATCCAGATCACCATTGGGTGCAAGCTTTTTGAACGCAGCTGGTGTGAGGTCAATCGCTTTTCCGACTTCGCATGCCGCGCACTTGTCCACAATCATGACGTTCACCGTTAACTTTTTGTCCTTGTTGTTGCGGATCCGGAGACATTTGTAGCAGTCCTCAAAGTCATTCATGGCCATGGCGCCAATCATGTCGTAAATAGTCGCGCTGAATGGGGGCAATCCGTTACGGTCATAGCATGCTGCGTTCAACAGATCCTGGCCGCTATACCTAAATTATTTGATCCGCACTATGAGATAATACCGTCACCATCGCTGGTTTAGCACAATGAGCTAACTTACCATGTGCCACGGTTGAACCGTTTAGTGAGATCCGTGCTAGTAGCATTCGCAAACTGCATGATAGTGGCGACACCATGATTCCGTCGTTGTGCGCTCACAAGAGCCGTGAAAAGCTGTACAGCCACCAAAGCAAGCAGTATCAACTTCATTTCGCTAAAAATGAGAGAAGCAGATCAGGTGGGACATACTCCTTCCATTATATATATATATATCATGGAAAAAAGAAATCACCTTGAAATCGTGAATTCGTCATTGTCCCTGCCTGTGTCACAATGGGACCCTTCCAAGGGGTGTGCGCATTTCGCCCTTTTGGCAACACTTCTTGGAAAGCGGGGTGTCCCTGCTGTTCTCCCTTCTTCATTTATTTTTTACTTTTCCATGTGGCCAATTCAAAGAATCCAAGGCACTTTTCTCTATCAAAGACGCAGAAAAAAGAAAAAAGAGCAGAAAGAGTAAAGCTGCATCGACGGAGTAGTACTGAGTTATATTATGTGTATCCAAGAAACCTTGTTGAACACCGACTTCTTGCTCATAATGTTTCACACTTATCAAGGTCCCACGATTCTGTAATATAACGGCATGTCGGCAAACGGAGTTCTCCCTCGTGGAATGCCAAATGAATGAAATGCTAACCTTCTTTTTCTGCTTCTATGCATGAACCTACCTACTTCGATTGCTGGTGGCTGCTATCCAACTGGATAACCGACACCCCTGGTTGTAAAGGGATGCATGCATATTTTCGCCATTGAACATTCTGTGGCAAAATGATCATGCTAGGCAGTAGCCACTAGGTGTTCTTCTACATACAATTCCTGCTGGATCACATTGATCGAGTGCAAGGTGAAGCCCACGCGGTACCCAAACTCATACTTGGTGCATGCCAGATCTTGCGCATGAAAACGATCGGATACATTTCCGCGACAAATTAAGTAAATGGAATCCACGTTCCCCAATTGAGCGTGGGCAATAACTCTCTTTGTGTCGCCTGAGCACCGATGATCATCATCCAGTTCATTCAACTGGAGCATCGTACAACGACAAGCTCTCGATTCCGCGGCAAACGACGTCGACAGTGGCTGCAAAATACATGATCTCGAATGATTCTTTCCATCAGTATGTTGGTGCCCATCAGATACGTACGGTTGTGGTGGTCATAAGAATGGATCAGATCAAGAAGAAGAACGGCTAGGAAAGCACTTGAGTCAAAGGCGAGTGAATGCCTTTGCGCTCAAGTGCACTGCTTGATTATCATTTTTCCACTCCCAATGTCTTGGGAGGGTAACATCAAAACTGAACGATCCATGTTATTCTTGAGACGTACACTTTAAAACTGCTATTCTATAAGTTGGTTCTTCTGTTTAGACTTACATCTTATCAGGTTGGACTAGGCGCAGACGTTGTTCAGCATTAACATTGACGATATAAGCGCGTTTGTGGCTGTCTCAGCAACACCAGCATAATTTGAGATCATTGCTTTTCTCAGACGACAATAATCGAGTCCTAAACCAAACAGGGGATCACTGAAGACCACGCCCGCAAGGAGATTCATCTCGAATATCGCTTTGGCTTTCATAAGCTTATTATGGCCTTCGTTCTTTTAGAGTCTATATAGTTTTCGGGTTACCAGCGTCCTCTTGTTGTCCAGGTCCTAATTTATTATCCGGAACCTCCCGACCCGTCGACCGATTGCGCATCAATAACATTACCTTTATCAAACATTTCCCAAATGATGATCAATTATTGAGGTTGCTGTTGTTGTCATTGGCATACATCTCATAGCGTCTTCCGTGGGTGGCAGTGTCCTTCTTCTTCTTCTTATCGATAAAAGGAGCTTCTTTTTTGTGTATCCTCAGAGGATGATGCGGCATGATCACTTGGGCAGCCCTATATCCAAGGCCTTCATGTCCTCCTCTTTTCGCGTACCCGTATCCATGCAACACGGACAATGTGGAAGACATTTTAGGAACATCCTTTCGCTCTTGATCTGTATTTGACGTTGGAGGCCCTGGCTTATTGTCCTCTTCTCTCTCTACTTGCTCTACGCTTGATCACTGAATCAGTCTTTTGCGATTTCAGACATCTTTTTAGAATCGAATGCATCACGATTTCCGAACTCTTCGTTGTCATTCAACTCGCAATAACCAAGAAAAAACGAGGTTGCTGAGGAAGCATATATGTAACGTATCCGTTTCATGGAGGGAATCAATGTTTAAACTGTAGGTATATACAGTTGCGTGAATGGTGACTAGAGATGTTCGTTTGAGGAAGATATCATTAAAGCTTCTGCATTTGCCTGGATATGCTTAACATCATCATCATCATCCTTCTTGTCTATTGTCTTTTCAGGTTCTTCTTGCTTTCTGACGTCTTCCATCATTTTGTTCAGCGACTGTTGAGACAAGGAACGGGAATGGCGCTTAAACCTCGTTACAGCCTTCATCTACACATAAAGACCAGTTATATTTCTCTTTCTACCTTGATAGTAATAGAGGCATCTTACCACAGTGAATATACTGGCAATACTTGAAATGGCATTGTTGATTTCTTCCTCAGTAACTTCAGTGACCACCATCTGGTTGTTTTCTTCTTCTGATATCAGTGGGAGACGACCGTCATCCGTCACCCACGGGTCCGTCTTTTTGCCTCGCGTCTTAGCCACTTCGCAGGCACAGATTCATTCCTTTGTCTCTTACCCGAAGCTCTGCCATGGTAATTCTTCTCTCGGGGTCCTTCTCCAATATCCGATGAAACAAGTTCAGCAACCTTGGATCCAAATCGTCGCTATACTCAATACTATACAGCATATAAGTGTCTGTGTTCGACCGCTCTCTTATTCCAACTTACGGATCGTCGCGTATCTTGGCCATGAGTTCCACAAGGTTATGACTCACAAAGGGCGGGCGGCCGTAGATCAGACAATACAGAGTGATGCCCATGGACCAGATATCGGCTGCTTTGCCAGAGACCTCACCATGATGAGCTACGCAGAGTTCGGGGGCCATGAAAGCCGGACTTCCAGCCGACTTTTTCATGCGGTCGTCTCCCTTGTGGAACATTTCCGATACGCCAAAGTCGACAATCTTGAGGGTCCCGTCCTTGGCGAGCAGCAGGTTATCTGGTTTGATATCTCGATGCACAATCTCGTGGTTGTGTACTATGAATTTCATTCATTTGGTTTGGAGATATGTAACAAGATAAGGGATAAAACGGGCTTACGGTATTCAATACCAAGTATCATTTCTTGAAAAAACTGCCTTGCCACGTCTTCAGAATACGGTGTTGCTGTCTCATCCATATCGATATTCATTAAGACGCCCCGATGTGCCATCTCAAAGACTAGAACAGATCAGTCAGTGGTGTCATGTATTTATCATCCGCTACTATACCCATATAGAGTGAATCAGTGTTTGGATCATCCAGTACTTCATAAAGTTTAACGACGTGAGGATGATTGAGTTTCTTGAGAATAGCCAGTTCGCCTCGAACCAAGTCCAGTGGATTGTTATTGGCAGCTGCTACTCGACCTGGAGGACCTCTTCGGGGACCAGCCCGTCGAAGCATGGCCGATTGTTCCTTCCGTCGTAACCTTGATTTACTAAATTCCTTGATCGCCTACATACATTACGTGTGGGTTCCATTCGCACACAGTTTCTCTCAGTCTATAAGGTGACGTACGTATTCTGTGCCTGTTGTCGTGTCGATACCCAGATGCACGGTTCCAAATGCACCGCGTCCAATCTCCTTTTTCAAAAGGTAATTGTTGATTTTGCGTAATCCATCTTCCGTCTCTGATGTCTTGGCGCCCAGAGTCTCGACAACAATGGAAGCAGGTCGACTGTGCATTTTAAATTAGGTAAAGAGACGGAAAAAAGGAGGAGCGGAACAAATAGGTTGCTGTTATTTTTATTACTGTCCTTATGTAAGAAGAAAGAGAAGCCATGGATGCATATATATTAGTATCAATCAATGCCATATGTACAAATCGTAAAAAGGAGGGAGAAGGGGTGGAGACTATGTAGCAAAAGTAGATGATGTGTGTGTGTGTGTGTGTGCGTGTGCAAGAGAGAGAGAGAAAGAGAGATTTTCTAAATGCAAAGTAGAGAAAAAGTTAAAAGGGAATAATGGTATGAATGGAAGGCAGAGTCTGAGACGTAGTAGAATGCTGCTGAGTGATGATTGGTGGCAAGACACGTGCTTCGGGTGGTCTGTCCAAGATATCCATCAGACTTGAGCCTACGTGTGTGGCCGTAGTAAGAGGTGTGGTCATCGGAGGAGGCCGAGCAAAGATGGGATCAAAATGCTTGCACTCCAAAGGAGCCAACCTGAGGTGAGGAGAAGTTGACGACGACACAAGATGACGTGGTGATAACGTAGGTGAGTTGCCAGGTGTAAAGAGGAATTCTGGTTCAGAGTCAGGGTCAGCGGGTGCAGAAGAAGACGAAAGTGTAGGTGAAGGTGGTGCTGAATTGACTGGAGTTGGCAACTGTTGTTGTTGTTGTTGTTGTTCTTGTTGTTGTTGCTGCTGCTGCTGACGTACTGCCACTCGCTTGGCAGTCTTGCGCTCGCGACGTTTGTTGGGTGACGTATGAATGCGTACGTGACGAGTCAATTCATCAGATCTCGAGAATCGTTTTTGACAACCAGGGAAAGTGCATTGATGAGGCTTTTCACCTGTGTGTGTACGGATATGACGAGTTTGATGTTCAAGACGATAGAATGATTTGGGGCACATGGGACATTTGTAAGGACGAGGAATGTTTGCCTTGTCAACGGCCGGAATGGCCCGCTTGTTCGCACTGGAAAGAGTGGTCGACATGGAAAGAGCGAGAAAGAGGGAGGAAAACGTTTGGGATCCTTTTTTTTCTGGTGTTGTCTGGCTTTTATAATCAGCAGCAAATCCGTCGGATAATGATGAGCCTCAGATAGGGTGGAGTATTAAAAAAAATTTGGGGGGCCATCCGGAAATGGAAATGCCGGGATTTTTTTTTTGTACGATGGAAACATGCATGCTCTGCGGGGGGGGAATATACCACATCATAATATCCTATCGCTGTTATCACATGCGGCATGTCATTCTATAAGCGGCACATGTGATAAGGGAGGGACATGATATCCACTCAAATGTGGCACATGCGCACGCCAAACGTTGTGCGGAGTGCACCTTGTTGACCAGCGGCGATCTCCCTTCCTTGCAACCTTTCCACACGCAACTTTAATACTGATTGTTTGCAATCCCACACGTGAATAACACCGCGTAGGAATATCCCGGATTTCACCCACAAGCAAACCTGTAAGCATTTTTCACTTTGCATGCAAAAAAAATGCTATTGGTGGCTTAGCTTTTGTCGACGCGCGTCTAAAGTGCGTCCTATCTTTCTCTGCTGCCACGTATACACATAAAAGAATGACAACCACGGCGTCGTCAAAGAGCTTTGAAATCTTTAACCGCATTCAACCGCATGAATACTTTCGACGATTCTTGGATCATAATGTACGACCTGACGGACGATTACTCGACCGATTCAGAAAAACGCTAATCACAGCCGGTGCGATTACGACAGCCGACGGCAGCGCGATGGTACGGTTAGGCGGCACGACCGTTGTTTGTGGTATCAAGGCCGAGGTATCTGAACCTCACGTGGATAGACCGGATGAAGGCTATCTAGGTATTGATAAGCTTCCACCCGCACCCCCTTCGAATTGCTTATCTTTCTTACCAGTACCCAATGTGGAGTTATCTCCAATCTGTTCGCCCAAGTTTCGACCCGGTCCACCCTCTGAGAAAGCACAAACAGCATCTGAATTCCTGTTTCAGCTCTTTAACAAGTAAGTCGTGTGCCTTTGTTGTCGAGTGGGAAGAGGAACTCATGATGAGTATGTGCAGATCCAACTTGTTTCCTCTGAATTCGTTATGCATTGAATCGGGCAAGGCAGTCTGGGTCCTTTATGCGGATGTCGTGTGTCTCAATTACGATGGCAATATCTTGGATGCCAGTTTGCTGGCTCTCGTGACTGCATTAACAAAGTGTAACTACGACCTTAATGATCAGTTACCCGATCAGTGGACTGATTATATTGCTAGTGGAATTGCCCCAGGCTGAGGTATCGCCATCGATGGTGGTGGAGGCAGATGTGCAACAACCCAAGCGACGACCCATTCAGTTCGCCCGATTACCGATTGCATCCACGTTCTGCGTATTTCAGCAACCTGACTCTCTTCTATCCGATCCGAATGATGCCGAAGAATCCCTCAGCAGGGAATCCGTGACAGTGGTCATGGATACCGATGGAAAACTCTGTCGTGTTTACAAGACGGGTGGAAATACAATAGGTCCTGACATGCTTCGGATATGTTTTGAGCGTGCTCGTCAACGTACTCGAGAACTGGCTGATCTGATAGTACGATCGGTACAATAATAAACATGTCCCCCGTATCACGCAATTTTTCCTTTCAATGATTATCGCCTGACTTATCGCTTTGTTGCTCCGCATTTTCTTGGGGGGAGTGGACAAGAAAAAAAACAGGGTCCGACCCCACATTCGACCGGATCTTTCCGGTGGGGGTGGGGGCGCGGGAAAAAGCAGGGTTCAAAATCTCCCGCAATCTTCCCTCCCGCTTTCGGTCAGTCCCGTCTTTACAAGGCTCGTGCGTCTGAGTCTATTATCTGAAAATATTTCCGGAATAAAGAGCTAATTATTTGTTGATTTCGATTTGATATAATAGCGTACAAGATCAAGTTGATCAGGTCGTAGCAACGATGCCATGTCCTGAGACAGGAATTTATCACCAAGGATACTGTGGATTTCTACCAATGTCTGAACACAACTTTTGCGCACGGTTGTCTCGGAATGGTTAACTCCCTGTTATCGATTTTAATTTCCTTTTCCGTCCGTACTTTCTTTCTTTATCTAATTACCTGTAATAGTATGTCCACACCCCGATCATTTAAAAGTTCCTGCAGTGTGGATCTTGACGTTTTCGAGATCACTTTGCTTAGTTGTCCAAAAAGCTCACCCAGGGGGTGCCGTTGACGGATGTTATCTTGATGCCTGGGTAGTTGAAGCCGATCGCTTATCAAATACCAGAGGACCCTGGCCGATTCGTCAGCAGAAACTGTGCAAATCAGAATCTCGAATGCATCCCATGCCGAGACAGCAAGTTCCTAAACAAAACTCCGCCCCATTATTCTCCTCTGTCCCATCCCATGAAATCTCGTTATTTTTTTTATACCTGCCGTTGGTCTCGAGCAATGAGCAGCGTTTCCGCAAGCATGTACGTCAGGGAAGTCGTCGGCTCCACATTCAGCTTGGCAATTGCAAATTCGTTAAACAACCCCGCTTGGTTTATCAGTAACTGCTTCAACAGTGATATGGCATTCAGATGTGCTTCTACTAATGGTTCTTCCTTCCTGGATGACGACGATGGCAGTAGAAACGCCATCAATGCTTCAATGAGAGACAAGAACAAGTCGCCATTGCACAATGTGGGGTTTCCCGCTGATATCAGCCGTGAGAGTTCTTCAAAGACTCCGATCTTCTCCCCACGTTCTCCTTCCCTCAGCAGCCGTATGCACTCGCGTAACCCTTGTATTGGGTCCCCCTTTCTGCTGCGCTTGGATTCTTGCACCAATACAATGTCAGATTCTGCATCACCTTTTCTCTTTCTCGTATCTAGTATCTGATGCTGCTGCTGCCGCGGCTCCGAAACGTTATTCTCCGTGCTGCAGAGGCGGGAGGACACAATAACGTCCGATCCACTCAGCTTATCGTCAGAGGCCGATGACTCAACAATAACCTCGTCATTTTCGTCGCTGAGTCGGATACTGCCGATACTATTGTCCAAGTCATTTGCCTCTGCCTCGTCGTCATTATCCGATTCTGTGGCACTGATCATCGTGACACAAGCTTTTAGCTTCGCCTTTGCCTGCGGGTGATCGCCCGCTACTGCATCAAAAAGCCGCTCACTGAGCATCCTCAGACGTCCCACAAGTGCAACCAGCGGCACGTACACCGCGGAATCGCCGGACGTCTTTTCAAGCAGGCTGAGCGTCGTCTCGAGGTACTCCTTGACGTGCTTTTCGTCTTGAAACCAATTCTCCTCCTCCTCTTCCTCTTTCGTGTCGTTTTCGAGCCATTCTTTCCCTCCACCCGCCATGATTTCCGCGTCACCTTCTTCTTCTCCAAGCCCGACTTGTTCGCGAACCATCTCGTCCATCCATTCCAGCAGCCCAACAATAATGACCTCTTGTGGCTGCTTCATCTGTTGCTGTAGTAGTTCCAGTAGCCGCCCAGGCAATCCAGGATCTTTTCGTCGCAAAAGGAGTTTGAGTCGACCTAATCCTTTGGCATGAACCCGGGCGATAGGAGAATGTTGTTGGCACTGATGACTGGAGAATAGCAGAGATGGCACATAATACCGTAATTGGAATAAACGCACAAAGATCGTTGCCAAGCAATCCCAGCTCATCAATGTCTCGTGAAGCCGTAATACATCGGCTTCATCCCACCGCTGCTGCTGCTGGTGGTGGCGGTCGAGGTAGTTTGAAAAGATTGGAAGGAGGTCGGCTGCCGAGGGAACGTCGTCTGTATCGCTACTCGGTTCTTTTAGTTTATCGATGAGGCGACGGATACCTTGGCACTTTAGGTCAACACTGGTGCTTCGCAGTAAATAAAGCAGTGGCGTAAAAGTAATCTTTGATTCGCGTCTACTGGTGCTAGTTGTCGTCTCTGATGATGATACGGATGGCAAAGGCGGTCGTTTTTCTGCGACGTTGGACTGACGTGGTGGTACTGAACGATGCGGGCTAGCAGCAGGACTTGATAATGGTGAGGATGCGTTGCTGGAGCGATGTTTCTTTGTGACTTGAAAAGAAGAGGATGATCTCGTGAGCCGTCGTTGGGTCGTTGAATCCAGATTCCCTGAAATCCTACAGAAACGCTTAGCTGCCTCTAATCTATATACAGTCAAGGTCCTTGTTTTTTTTTACCTCGACGCTCGCTCTGGCCAATGCTCTTCAAATAGGGACAGAATCTGTTTACTGACTTGCCGCACAGACGGCGCGGCATCCGCAAGCCCTCTTTCCGACAGAAACTTCTCCACCAAATCCAGGCCATTAGCGCCTGCTGACTTGCCTAATAATGCTGGGTTCCGACAGTGCGTCTCGAGGATAGTCTTTAGATAAGTCGCTGCATGGTGACGGATCTGAGGATTCTTGTCATTGAGTAGAAGCTGACAGAGGGTTTGGGTCGATTTATGGCGATAGGCCGTGGTGGACAAGAACGTCACTGTTGCCTTCAAGGACTGCGAAGCGACCAACTTTTTCGTGGATCCTGCACATTTTAAAGCATGGAAAAACAAGGTTTCGGCTGTATACGCGTCCAGGTGTTTGCCGATATGGGTTCCTATATCTGCAACGAGTTGGAGTGCTTCCAGCGCCAGCGCTGTGCGCAAACTGGTGACCTAGTCGTACCATAGTGAACAACGTGCTTTCTTTATCTCTCTCTCTACTGTTCTGTCCTCTTTTTCTTTTGAACGCATACCGATGCAGCAATGCCATCGACACACGACTGAATCCTGCGCGCTATGATAGCTTTACTTTGGTCGTCAGTAGCATGTTGTTTCAACAGATCGCGAAGTTGCTTAATGGCATGTTCTCTGGGTTCCCAATTATCGTCTGTCTCTTTGCCAGTAAAGAGCTTGGTATAACTTGACAATTGCGACTCGATGGATTTAAGCGAGGCAGCCTGCATCCCTTTTTCGTATTGTTCCTTGCAGGAAACTGAGCCAAGAGTTCTCCCACTTCCCGAAACCAAAACTCAGCAGTAATAACCCGTGCGGGCTCATCAACCGCGGAAACTGTCAGTAAAGCAGTACTGTTATAGCCGATAAGCGTATGACATGCTTTGACCCGAGTAATTGTCATCCCTCGAGGAACATGCTCATCGGATTATGTAAATAGAATGTGCCAATATATTATGATAGACAGCATTAGCTAGACTATTTCAGAGGTTTATTCGTCGATTGCCTCTGACTATTTGCCCATGGTGCAAACCTGTGTGTTTTGCAAAGCGAAAATACATACTGCACTACATAACTATACCATGTGGGTTTATAAGTCATACTCTGACGCCGTTATATACGGATAAAATTGAATCCTCCATCTCCGTCACGAATGTACCTCCCTGCTGCTAGAGTTTTGTTATTAAACATCGCTAAGGTCCGTACTTATGCTTGACCCGACCGCTCCATGAGGTATGCGTATACACCACCTCGTCCAAATTGGATGTCTTGAACTATTAGCGTCTTAAGTCAGGACAAGGTAGCCAGAAGGTGCCTTAATGTCTGCCGTGTTATGCCTCCGTTCGCTACCATGCATAACTTTTTCAATGGTGGATTCTTTACAGCCCCCACGAGATGCAGTATTACCATAAGAGGTGCTCGTATCTGGCCTATTATTTTGATTGCTCAGTAATGCTTCCATTACTGTCGGCAGAGGAGAGCCCTTGCACAAGGGATCAAGGAAGTGGAAGCTCCCTAAGCTTTGGGACTCTGCAACGAATGTCTGTAAGCCATTCCCAGGCCAATGCGAGCATCCATGAAGAATTATCTGTTCGAAATGTTTCAACTGCCCCCATGCTTCCAAAGACCCCATCCCAGCCTGCCAGGGAAAGTCGGTACAAGTCTAAACGCCTTAATCGAGGAGCATTTCGCACAAGTGCTTTCATAGCTTTGCGAAGGTTACCAGTACGTCTATTCGATGTTATCCGTCAATTCTATGATCTCCAGACGTGGCGCGCCAAAGGAAGCCAGTGTCTCCGACGATCGGTGTGCAGGTTAGGTGGCGTCTCTATCGAGCACAAGATATTCCAGCGTATCATGACCACGCCGGTAAATACCATCCACTGCTTCGCCTATATATATATATTCCAAAGCTCATTTTTTAATGCTTTTCGTCCTTCCATTCCCCCCGTAAAAATTGTCATCATCCATGTCGTACAACATTGTCGAAAGTCGAGGACAATGCTGATACACAATATCCAGTATAGTGCCGCGGTCGTGATCTACCGGATATAAACCGAGACATTGGAGGTCCGGGCAAAGCTTCAAGATGTTGCCGAGCTCCTCTGGAAACACCTCGAGACATCTCAGACATGGACGAGTTAATCTTAGACTGTGCTCAGGCTACTGTGGCGTTCTGTAGGCGAGAGCAAAGCTACCCCAAGTATCGAGATCCACTACTAACTCGTCCAAGTTCGGGCAGATATTCAACACAGACGCCGCCCCAAAAGTGCACATCTTCAGTTTGCCGCATAAGCCATACACATTTTAGGTGCAGCCTGCTGAGAGTGAACACTTTCCCAGTTGATAAGAGAAGTATGGTGGTGTTTCAGCACCGATGCGCTCATCAACAAAAGGATCCATGACTAGGTATTGAAAAGTAAAGAAGACGTGTTCCTGGTACATGAAAATGAATGCTTTACTCACATATGGACTGAATATGGCTGCGTTTATAGTCCTCTCTGAGCGGCAGTCTTAATCCTGGGAGCACATCCTTGATCTTTGCTGGATTCAACAAGTGAATACGAGGACAGGGCATCCATTGCAAATCGAGTTCACGAAACATGGGTGACCAGCTTTCGAGAAACGAGTGCCAGGCATTGCACGTCGACGCACAATGGATGGAGTCTTTAAGAGAAACGTACGAAAATACACCACTGAGGATGTCGTAAGGCAGGCGCAGCAACACGCGGCTGTTCCTTTCTTTTTCAACCTCTCTTTGCAACGAGTTCCTTCGCGCGACAAAAGTACTGTAAAGCGAATCACTTTCAAGAACGTACGCCAGCAGGTCTACATAAGTCTTTCCATGCTTCCCCGTATTGAATCTGTAACAAAAAGACCGTGGCGACTTGCAAATAACCCTCTGGTGACAACTCAATCGCGCGAGTACGTTGCTGCACGATTCACCAGCAGCGAGGATAAAATCGACTGCTGAGTCTGGGAAACGGCATCATCAAACAGTTTAATCGCATCAACGTTATGAATGGCGAGCAGCCATCCTTTTGGCTTGATCAAAAGTGCGCTGCAAGTCATCAAGAGGTAATTGCTTAGGTGGAATGTCGATCGTACTACTTGACTCAAATAAGGTTACGGGCTTATCGCCTATGACTGTCCTGCTCGTTACTGGACGATTGCGCGGCCGGGACGAACGCGATTACGGGGGTCGGTCAAACATCGTTGAAGAAAATCGAATCGGTTCGGTGTTTCCTGGAAACTTCAAGTTTGCGCGAATCAAGTAGCCAACTGCATGGTGTTTCGGTGAAACGTCGTTGGATATTCCCAGTTCAAAGTTGCGGCAAGAAATTCAGCTTCGTGTTACATACATGTTGGTGTCCATAAAGGTTGTCATCAAAATAGAGTCTTTGCATCGTAATTGGGCTTTGCAGAAGCTGTCGATGGCCGTGAATTCGTATCTAGCTACAGGATAATATCTGTCAGAGTTCAGATAGGATTAGAAGCATCTTTCATGATGTGTTTCGCAGCTGATTGGGAGGGCATGCTACTGTAGATTGATCACGTCTCGCGTTTAGTGTAGCGTACGTGATTGTAAGTTAGACATGTTCGAGAAATTTTCAATCAAGCCGATTATGATATAGCGAATACCAGACAAAGGCAAACATTAGAGTTCGCTGCCTTATCGCCCAGATAAATGATCTGACCAATGTTTTTATTATTATTTTTCTTTGATGATGGGGCCATTTGTTCTTTTAATCTTCGCGTCTAAGTGAAAGCGTGTGCGACAAGACGAGCAGATCCGGGACTTGCTCATCCGATAGCCATTGTGCTTGTTTACCAATCTGCCTAGAACTCATAAGACCTGTTCGAGCCCAAAACATACAGAGTCGTAAGCCGATTGCCTCATGAAACAGGCTTTCAATAGACCGGTCCTGGCTCAACATGCCCATGTGGATGTAGCGGATAAAGACATAAAAGTTGCAGGCGGCCACAAGACGGTCTCGGCAGCAGCGATCCACCATATACGACTCCTCGTCGTCTTCCCGCATTTTGAACACAAATACATCGCTGTCCTGGAAACTACAAAGACCGCATATGGCAAAAGGGCAAGACGCTTTCTCGATAAAGCAGGATTGGTGCAACAAGCTGTCCATGAGTCTGCCCACAAAGAACTTGGATTTTTTGCCGAATTGGAGACACGGTTCAATTTCGTGCTTGAGACATTGTTTCATAAACGGCAGCCGGGGCATGGAGTACAAAGGTGTGGATCGGGCCTTCTCGACGAATTGTCGGAAACTGCTTAGGCAGCTGGCGCGCGTTATCCAGTTGGCCGGAGGGGCAGGCGCGTCGGGCCAATGGCTAGCGCTGCTTCGTTTCTCTTCATCCTGAACCCGCTCCTACAGTTCGGCCAATTGCAACTGCTCGCGCCGCAATTGGTCCTTGGTCGCTTCTAGTTCTTGTTCCAAATTTTGTGTGGTTTCGACGGCCTCCAACAGCTTTTGATGTTCGCGAGCCACGATACGGTTGGCTTCTTGGAATAAACTCCGTGTAATTTCTTCGTGCTCAGCTTGAGCTTCACGGAGATCGCGCTCCTTGGTGAATTCTTCCTTGAGAGACGCGATCTCCTCGTCCCGGTTGGCAAGTTGCCGTTTTTGCTCATCCACAAGCTGTTGCTGCTGCTGCTTGAAGGACGCGATTTGCTTGTCCCGCTCTACAATTTGTTGTTTTAATTCATCCATAAGTCATTGGATCTTCTGCGTAATGTCCTCAGCATCCGTTGCTGGCTGAGGACTCTCTACCGAGGTGGATGTTGACTTATTATCATTGGTTAATGCGGGGCCGTCATTATCCAACGATGCCAGCGGTGTGAGCGTGTAGGGCCGATTCACCTCGAAATGTGTGGCTTTGGGCTTCTCTGGTTGATGCCCAGCGTTTGCAGTTCGAGAAGCAACGAGGATTTCCATTTCGATTGAACCTTGAGATTGCTGTGTTACGGCAGCTCGGACATTAGGGTAACGTACGTTTTTGGTAATAGCCATATTATAGGGGCAAAGGAAAAAGAGAGACAAAAAGAAACGCAAAGGCAGCGCATTGCGCTTTTAAATAGGCAGAGGTTCATAACCAAATAGTCATCGCGGAAGGGTTCCCATTACCTAGGCTTGTTTCAAACTGTATACAGCACACAGCCCAGCTTAAAAAAAGCGCATATATTAAAGGGGTTATTTCTACTTTCGGATAATTGTCTACATATTCAGCGAGCAATCGTTTCAGCTTTATATCTACGCGTCGTAGACGCCACGCTGCGAGACACCTGTGTGGGTAACAGCAAGCATTCAATTGCGGAGGAAACTATACATCCACGATAAAGTATTTCCTTGCGAAAGCTGCATCAATCAATTGCTCCATATTCATAAGTTTATACTATCTCTCTTGAGTTTCTGGAACTTCCTCTGGTGAAGAGCAACTAATGTTTAAAGTTTAGACAATTCAGCGAAAAAGGTGTCTTGCGCAATATCGTAATGTTGTAGACCTGAATCAAACCAGTGTGTGCGTGTGAATAAATCTTTGAGACTATGGAAAGACCATCAAGTTTTGATGCTTATATGGTTTCTTATTGGACTTACACAGGAATACTGTTTGTTTGACTTACAGACCTGGTTGCATGTTGACCACTGGACAGTTACGCAAGTCAACGAATTTCTTCCCAGTAACGTTTAACTTGATCGGTCACGTTCTGCTCAAATACCTAATGCAGAGCATCGTGATGTGGTGTGGATGGGCTTTGGCAAATCGGGTGGTACGAAAAAAACGTGGATGGACCACAGTTTACAACAGGCGAGGCAGTGGAAGCCATTCAGACTAGGTATTTTAAAGTCTGCACCGCGGAAACAACATGTCAATAAAGGCCGAAGTATAGTTCCGTAATGAGCTTGTCCCTGTACGCCTTAGCAGCTGCGGACTCGGTTTCGCAGTTATGAACCATCATGATGAAGCTAGTCATATACATAGGTCAAAGGGTTGGCCATATTGATCAATTTGATAATCAAAAGGCCATCCTGCATGGTCCATGATATGGTTCGTAGCTATTTATCTAGTAGTCTTAGAGGCTGGTGCTCTATAAAGTCCGTTAGCATAGAAAGTCTTGTAATCAGCAACAAATGTGAATGTAAGTGAAAGGGAAAGCGCTGAATCTTATTTACCGATCCCCTGGAAAAGGAGCTCTATTTTCGGTGCTCCAGACTTTGACTACCAAGTGAGAACTTTCAATGTTAGCGCGACAATGCCGAGCCTTGGAGCTCCCATTAATTGTTTCGGTTTTTCGATCACAGTAATTATAGTTATATTGATATCCCTGATCTCAGTGCCACTGGTACATCGCGACCTTTTTCTTCTAACAATGATGGGTTTACCGGACCACAGGGTCTGTGTAACAAAGCCCAAATGATGACGCCCCGTTCATGATGAGGGGCTCCCGACCTAGGATTTTGTATACTTTGAATTTTACTCGCTACCCGGAAAGGGATTCTCAAACAAGGACGACATTATACAAAGGCAGACGAAGACCATTGCAACAATTAATCAGATAATATAAGAAACTTGATTATGCCGTACATTGTAAATAATTGCGCTCTCTTTGTATCAATAAAACAAGAGTCTATTGAATAGCTAAAGATCGTCTATGGGCGCTTTGTCTTGTCCTTGATCACGGGCAGGTGGGTCACAATGTCTGCATAGTTTTGATTTACGGAATTGTACGTCGAATAGTCAGAAAAGCGTGATTCTTATGTGCCGTGGCTGCCTGGTGGTAAGCACGAAATATGAAGAAGTTATGACACAGACAAACAAAGCGAGATATGTATAGAAAATCGATGTACAGATGAAGTAATAGTCAAATAGTACTATCATATAGAGAATTGCTAAGATAGAAGTGCTTTAAGATAAAGCTTCAGCAGAGACAACTTGACGGCAAGATAAGCGCTCGGATCTGTGGATAAAACACTCTCATACGCGCGCTTCGCTAGCTGGAAGTCTTTGCGGACACCGAGACCGTGTTCGTATATATATCCGAGGTTCCATATTGCCATAGGCAACATCCCAATTTCTGCAGCAACACGGTAGCATTCTGCTGCCTTTTCATAGTTCACCGGTACGCCGATACCGTGGTAATAGTAGTCGCCTAACTTGAGCCAAGAATCTGCATTGTTCTGGCGCGCTGATCTGGACCAGTAAACGAACGCGTGGTAATCATCGTTCTTACCCCGCTTTTGCTCAGAGTCTTCCAACCCGAAGATGTAGTCAAGGTTCAAAAGTTGCTGTTGCTTATCTACAAAATACTGCTTTGTCAGATAATATGTCCTAAAGCGAAGAAAGACCCTTTTCACTACGAGGTGTATCTCTATCGAGAAGGAATGCGACGTTAGACTCTGCAACTTCATAACCTTGTTCAGCGGCCAGCATATAGTAAATACTGCGCTTCCTGTGTCGCCGCTCGTATACGCAATATAGACGTCTTCAAAGGTATGCATTTCCCAATCGCCATGCTCTGCAATCAATTTATAAAGTTATCCGCGCTTCCTTATATCTAATCTTCCCAAGTACATCGAATCATCAGATTGCAAACTTACCGATACTGCTGCTTGGCAAGAGCGCTTCTGGACTATGCCAGCATAGTTCAGTTCAGCCAGGTGCCAGTACGCTAAAAGATGCTCTGCTTCAGCGGCCATCGTAAGCAGCCGTACAGCTAGTGACAAAATTGCCTCATTCTTGGCAGATTCGATGGCAAGATTCACTTGGGCATCGGGATTTCTTTGCTCTGCAGCGCTTTTGAAGTACTCGATCGCTTGCTCACGATCCTAAATAAAGCAAACACACATTGATTTACATCTTCTTTCCACGGTATTGGCTCTTTTGCATACCTTCGGCACGACGACACTGTCTAAATACATCATCCCCAGGCCATTCTGCGACATGGCGTTGTTGAATTGGGCTCCAACGACAAACCACTCGTACGCTTCTTCGGCATCTACTGGCACACCTTCTCCTCTCCAATTCATTCTGCCTATATATCTGGCAGCCTGGCCGATAGCGCGTCCTTGATCACTGTCCCGCAGTACTTCTTTGCTCATCTCGCGAGGGATGGACCCTGAGGCTTCTTGGAAAAAATAGTATGCCTTTCGGAAATTCTGTGCTATTGATCGAGCACCGTGATAGAAGGATTGGCCAAGATGGAGTTATATATAGAGACAATCGCGGTTAGAAAGATGACGACAAGGGAAGTTGCCAGGCGAAAAGTAATAAGGAAAGCCCTACGCTTTCGTACCTTTTTTCGACAGTCGACTTGATCCGTGTAATGCGCCGCATCTTCTCATTGGCCGGCTTCTTTTCCCAGGCAGAACTATTCCAAGGACTGCGTCGTGCTTCGTTCATCATACTCGCACCGTAGCTGTATACGCCGCCTTCAGCATCGGACAAGCGCATCTTGGGTGGAGGAGGATAACGTCCACCAGGAGGACCGGACAGATAATAATTTATCGCTAAAATGGCGCCAACACGTTAGTCTTGAGAGGGTTATTCCTTCCACTGTATGCAAACGTGCCTTTTTCAGCGACGCGCCGATAGTGATATGCGGCATCCTCACATCTTCGTTCTACTGCTATTCCTTGCCAGTGCCGATACCCGAGTGCCATCTGGGCTGCAGTGTTATCACCCTGCGCTGCAAAGGTGTGATGAACAAGAGCCAGCGCTTGGTCTCTCTGAACAACGTGTCCGACTCCTGTAGTCAACATGAATCCAAGCACCTGCTACGCCGTGGCGTTGCCCCTGGCTGCCAGTTCTCTGCAGTATATGAAAGCGGAGGCGTAGTCTTGAGAATGTGCATACTTTTGATACTAGAAAAAAACAAAAAGACGTTTTAGTATAATTGTACATAACAGGGCTCAAAAAGGCACGCTTACAAAATGCATTTATGCGAGCAGAAAAAGAGCATCCTCATTCCCGTAGTTCAATCCAGCCTTCTTTAAAAGCCGCGTTGCGACTTGGTGCACGTATCTTCGTCCCGACAAGGGCTGAGGACGCTCAACCTCACCGGCGTCAAACATGAATACCAAGATGGGTCGGATGTTGCGAACTATAAACATCACTGCGTCGAAGGTGGACATTTCTGCGGCTTGGTGCTCAACCTCCCTTGTATCAAACATGGCAGCCAAGATAGGGCGGATGTTGCGAACTATAAACGTTATTGCGTCGTACATGGACACTTTGGCATTTGCCGCAGCCCGGTGTCTCGGTAATTTCCCTAACTTCTTCTCGGCTGCTTGCTACAGTCGCCGCCCTGTCCCCGCCATTCGGGTAAGCGAAAATGTTCTGCAGTGTCGCCTGTATACACAAACCTCGTTCCTCGTGATCAATCTTATAATCGGCAGCAGGAGGCGACACTAACACAAACGACTGGCGCAGAATTCTGCTAGTTACGGAAACGCAAATTGGATCCGCTATTCAGCATGGATACCTTGCCACCGACAGGCTGCGTGCCGGGACCGGACGCGGAAGCAGATGTAGAAGAGGGAGGAGCACGAGCAGAAGCAGAAGCACCAGGAACAGAATCACCAGGAAACGAAGTAGCAGGAGTGGAATCACGGGGAACCGAAGCACTGAAAATCGAAGCAACAGGAAAAGAAGCATTCGCTGTAAGGCACGAAAAAAGAACTGTTTTTTATAAGACTATAACCGCTTGCTTATATTCAAGTATGGCACAAATCACTTACAAAGAAAAAAGAGCCACTTTAGCTTTGGCTGAGTCATGATGGGAGAATTACGGAATGAAAAGTGGCAGAGTGATCTATTTATATAGAAGGTCGCCCCTTTCTCACATAAAGCTCCGTGGTTCATGTGACAGTCAGGAGCATGTGTCTCCTGCATGAGAAAATGCTGCTGCGTGAGAGAACGTCTCCTGCGTGAGCGCGCATCTTCTGTTTGAGGCTTTGCCTTCGGTTCCTCGCAACACCCTTATCGCCCATCCGCGCACCATATCAAACCAGACTTAGCTTGTTTTCGACTTATAGACGGGCAGCAGACATAGATACAACATGCTTATTTACCAGAACAGTGTTTTCGTTAACTCCTAAGCATACTTTCTGATGCCGATATGCCAGTTATTTTCCTCTCTACCTCTATGAATAGTTTGCAGATACTTTATTTATCTGCAGACGGTTATTTGTGCAGATACAAGCCTCGGTTCCTCTGGCGTACACGCCAGAAAACCCGGAGACACAAAGAAGACAATTGTTATGACCGGTTATTCAAAAGGAAGCATCTGATTGGTTGACCTTGCAGCAACAGGAGAAAATGAGATTATTTGGGGGTCAATCCGAACTATGGGGGTTGGGGGACTTGACGCATCTCCCTGCAGCACAACACCTTTGCGCTGTAGAACAAGAGTCGGACAAATGAGGAAGACTTTAAAGCCCCGCGCAGTAAGTGCTGACTTGAGCCAGGCAAGAACGTTCATCCTCTGTGCGGTCAGGTAGAACACTTAAGAACTTAGTTATTCTGGGATTCGCGACAAGATGCTTTAAAATCCCGGATGGCTTATGCATATATAGCTCGACATTCAGCGTTTGGTTAGCATCGCCCCTCTTCACTTGAACTGTTTTCTGGTACTTTGTTAGGTGCACTCCTGGAAAGCGACCGTCTTTGCTCGGATGGGTGTTCATGGCCCAGTTCAAGGATGGCGCCTTTAATGTCCTGTTCTCGCGCCCCATCTCCAAAACGTCATTCACTAAGTCCAAGATCTTCTTCTTGACTTGGCGTGAACTAAGACGATCATCACCGTCAAAGAAGGCGCGCAGACGGAACTCCAGCTTGTTGGAGAAAGGGTAATAGGGATTTCTGTTTCGTTCAAATGTTTCCACAAAGCTTAGAGCCGGCTCTTCATTGTGGTTTCTGTCCGTTCTTTCATTGATCTCTTCTTCAGAACTGTCCTCCTCATTCAGCTCTTCCGACGACTCTCTCTCTAATCGGAAGGTCCGGTAGAGGTATTGCTGTCATGCAACTTCTTCCGGGTCGTCCGATTCGGATTCTTCACCATATACTTCAAGCGTACCTCTTCCATCATTCGCTTGAGGTTCACTGTAGTCATCTGCAAAATCCATTGGATCGAAATCGACCTCTTGACAGTTATGAGCCTCGGCTCCCTCGGCAGTCGCATCTTCCACATCTTCATTATACGTGTCCTGCACGTTCTCAGTCTCGGCATCCTCATCGTCCACGTCATCAGCGAGAGCAACCTGCGACGTCGGTTCGACGTGATCAGTCGTCCTTTGCGACTGGTCAGTGGCCGACTTAATAGCAGCGTTTTCTGAATGCTTCGTCGATACCAAATGTCTTGCCCAATTGTCTTTTCTGACCGCACATTCGCAAATAGGGCAGTTCATGGTCTCAATTTTCTTCTGCTTCTTCTGCTCCTTGGGTTTTGTGACCACAGCCCTGAACCTGCTGATGTTATCTTCAAACGATTTATGAGCGCTGGACATATTTTTAATAACAATAACAATAATCAAACAAAACAATGATCAATCAAGCATCCTTTTTATTGAAATATATTGAGGTGACACTACGCAACCCCGTGCCTGTCTTTGGATAAAGCCTTTATGATACGCATCTAAAAGAAGCAAAAGAGAGGGAGGCTCGCTTGAAGGAGAGAAAAATTTTTTCCGCCTTTCTTTTCCTCTCCTTCCTTTCACATCAGCCATTTCACCATTTCTTCATTACAGACTTCAACTCATCTGGTTTATGAACTGTTGTAAATTTCAATGCTGTTCAATAAAAGTCATAACAGGCTTGTATATAGTTAGTAATAAATAGATAGTTTTGAACTGTGTATTGTACTTTGACAATCACTTAATTCGAGCGACTGCGCATCCGCGAAATGAAGGTAAGACCACCAGATAATACTCAATCCGAATATGTGATAACTAACTATGTGTTTCATATAGACTCTATTGACAACGCTATTCTTCTCATAAAGCATGTTCTGTCACGAAAACAATGCATGCCCTTTATGATGGGAATGCTGTCATTACTTTCGGCGGCCAAAGTTAGTGATTCGCGTCCAGCACAAGATAATAGAGGTAATAGAAGGATTAAACGTTGTGTCTCTGTCGCATACCAACTCGTTTCCATGTGGCCTAGGTAAGGATACTTCATGACTAATTTACGCGTAAGTTGTTTACAAAGTCCTTTAACAAGTGGCTCCTCAGATTATTGATTTCATTACAATAAATAGGTTGTATGGTGCCGTCAGGGCAGTATGAGGCGGCACTGACGCATCAGGCAAGCTTGCGTATTGGGCCATAATGATTGTGGTGTTCCTCCTGGATTGCGTTTCGACAACGCGACAGTTCCAGTCGACGGTCTCAACGTCAGCGAACGTCATCTTTTTTTATCCAATAAAATTTTATAAATTTGATGCCAGCTCTTATGCACTTGTCCAGATAAGGAAAAAATCGACTCGTCCTTTGAGATGCTAAACTATAAAAGGAATTGACGGATCTGGATCCGCCCTGGTCGGGTGTGTA
>JSYX01000318.1:0-38981 GCA_000787465.1 Thermomucor indicae-seudaticae
CCGGAGCCTTTTGTTTCATCTGTTGCACCGTAGGTGTCAGAAATAAGTGAACATATAGTATATGTTTAGACCTAGTTTAATGAAAACCTAGGACACCCCTTAATTTGCCTTCCACATGACTTGGGATTGCCATATATTTCCTGTGAGGGTAGACCACGGGCTTTTCGGCGGGCGTGGGTGGGTTAAGGTATCGTTTTAAGACTAGCTGCGTCGGGTAGACTTTCGCCTTTGGGCGACTACGGCTTAAGTATCTTGTGGTTGCTTGAGGTAAACTGACAATGACTAACCGTATTCTTACTTTTGCATTGATTCGAATTGGTTTTGTCCCTGAACTAAACTATTGTATTCTATTCTATTTGCGCAGACCTTTTTGTAAAATTGTAGCAACCTAAAGCCTGGACGAACAACCTTCAAAATGCTGTTCATTTGAATACCGACAAGGGAATTTTTTGTTCCAAAAGAACAATGGCTTCTAATACGGCAACCACCGACCCTGCTGGGTTGTTGGAGTATCTCGGTCAATGGACAACTCGTATCAATGAAAAGCGTGAAGAGCTTGAAGCAGAAATTGAACGATGGAAAGGTTTTCGGACTGATTACGACGCGTTGGCCAAGCAGCTCGAGACTCTACCCGACGAAACGACACGACAGGCCATGGCATGTGGACAATGAGAGTTTTCTGGGAATGAGACGAGCAGCTAACCAGTGACGCAAATCGATCAGATCCCTGTTGGGAAATTAGCTTTTATGCCTGGCAAACTCGTACACACAAACGAAATACTGGTCCTGTTGGGCGATCAATACTTTGCGGAAAGATCTGTCAAACAAGCGCTCGGCATTCTTGACCGAAGAAAGCAAGGTAAAAACTAACTGCTGAAACACGTGTGGGGCATATATTGAACCTATTGTTTGTATTAGTGGTGGAAGAGAATCTTCGTTTGGTCGAGGCCCAACTCAACGCTTTGAACGCCAAGTCGGATGCCAGTGCAAGTGCATTTCCTACCTCTGACTTGGGGGTAAAGTCTCGTTTAGCATTAGATGCGGAGTATCTTTCGCTCATGTTTGTTGGAACTGCTAGGTCGATGAGGAAGGGCGGCCGATTGTTGAGATACGTGAAGAACTCCCACCATCAGCCGATGTCAAAGGGAAGAGAAAAGCACATGCACCTGTCCGAGACACTGTAATGGAAAGGCCTCCGGTAGCGGTTGAGACCGGATCCAGCAGTGATAACGATAAAACAGCTATCAGTACATCTACTGATGCTTCAGTTGACAAGGAACGGTCTGAAGAATATAAGAAGCTGATGGATTATTTACAAAAGATGGAAGAGGAAGAGGAAGAGGAAGAACTCGGTGCGCAGGAAATGAAGCAAAGAATACCAGTTTGGAAGCAGGCCGACCGTGAGCATAAGGACCAAGACGATGAAACAGAGGCCATGCTGGACGAAGGTTACGACATGGAGGTATCAGAGAGCATCTTTGACCACTTTGACGACGATGAGCAATACGCGACCGAAGGGATCGTAGAGCAGGAAGACAGTACATCACATGATTTGGGACCGGAAGAAGAAGAGGAAGAAAGCATACATGGCAATGCAAAAGATAATAGAAAGCCAGAGAATGTGCCTGTGAAGGAAACCGTCAGCGAAGTAATGTCAACACCGACGATTGAGACCTCTGATAAGAAGCCTGACAAAGGCAGAAAACGCATATCGAGGTTTAAAGCATCACGACAAAAAGAACGTGAAGAAGCTGCAGCTGCGGTGAAGTCCAGTGTAAAAGAGGCAGCTGCAAACCAGGACGAGGTTCAGGATAAGTCAGCGACTACAACGAAGAGTGCAGGCACTCCAAAAAAGGTCTCTTGGGGAGACGTTGCGACCGTGAAGGAACACAATAGTGCGGACGCTCCGTCGTCTTTGTCTGATGCATTTTATACGGCACCCATCAAGCCAGAGCATAAGCCTACTGATACCGCGCAACGCACAATAAAATCGCCTGCTGATATATTCAGTATAGTTCGAGAGCAACAGCAATATCCGGCATTTGATGACTATCCATCCTTGGATGATATTGATGAACAGGATGGGTCCAGAGCCTGTGAGCCCGTGGATCTGAATGAATTGGCCAAGTCTGCACGCAAAATCCCGCAGACGATATGGCGCCAGACAAACGAGTCAATTCGTCCGATTATTGAACAAGTGGGTAAACCGTCAGCTGAGGCTGCTTCAGCAGACCAGAAGAGTAGCCCCACTGGCAAGAAAAGTAAATTAGATACAAACATAATGAAAGGCGCTGTTATGGAACGCGAAACAGAGCCAGTAGACATAGAGAAAGTTGAAGAGGACATGGATCTGCGCGAGGTGGGGCCGTGTACATGTTTCCGAAAGAAAAGTACAAGTATTTAATCTGCTGGGGAACTAGGTCGCTGCAAGGTACCACCGAAAGCGCCATGATATGGTAGCTGCCATGGGTGGTCTCACTTTTGAAGGGAAACCCACATACGAGGTAAGGTTGTACGTTACTAAGCATGCATCTGATAACTTATCAATGAGACTAGGTTGTGGATGAAGAGCTTCCGCTTCCAACACGGAAGCCTCAAGAGCCCGAGATAGAGAAACCAAAGAAGATATCGCGCTTCAAAGCGGCTCGTCTTGGTATCGATTTACATGACGTGCGACACAGCTAGCTGTCCTTGGCATATCAGTCCTATGAAACCTCGTTCGCGGACATAAACTTGTATTCGAAATGTACATTACGCTGATCAGATACGCGCTCAAGACTATTTAATCATTTTCCTCCTAGAGACAACCGTCCCGGGCTTAGCATTATCCTGAATAAATCCGAGTATTGCACATACCGTCAATGACTGAACCTGCTCTTGATAAGTTGTGAGATGCTTTTTGTTCGAGATACTGCCATGCAAATTCTCGCTCTGCGTCATCGCGTTCCTTTTTCCTACTTTTTATGTTATGTCTCGGATGAGTTCATCTGTAATAAGTATCTTACTCGAGGTGCTGATCGTGCATAAATTTCTCCACACATTGGTCGAATAACTCTGGATTGCTGTCCATGAACATTCTTAAAGCAGTATAGACCAACCCGTGGATCATTCTACTGAACAATATCAGAAGTTAACCCCGATAACTTGTCCTTTTCTTGTATACCTATTCCAATGGACTCTCGAATGTCTGTATAGAGGAGGGAACATGATAGGCATGACTGTGTCGATATTCTCGCTGATGTGGTTTACAATGTATTCATTATTCCAGAAAAGCAGAGCCCGCTCTGCGACCTGCCATGGTTGTCAGGGGTTGACTGTAGTATTTTGATGGCGAACAAAGTTCCATACCTGAAAATGAGGGCTGGCTACGCATTGCGCTAACCGTTGGAAAAGCGGTATTAAAACCTTTGATAACTCCACGGGATCCGAAAGTTCAAGGACATCTTCTAGTTCATTGAGAAACATAACTTCTTTGGAGCTGTTGACTTTTGGCCAATAGCGAAGCAGGCCTTGAATGACCTTAATAGTCCCGATTGGTAATTGTCGAGTATTGCAATAACGTGTCTTTTACCTCAACCGCCAATGTAGGGTCTTTTCCTAGAAACTGTACTACGCAGTAGTCCAGCTGTGCGTGATACGTCGCCAGGGAGGAAGGTTTATGTAATGGTATAAGAACGCGTGATAAGAAAACTTTATGTTCTTCCTTGAGTGGTAATGCGAAACCGTTGATAATGCTTTTTTGCCGCAAAAAGAATGAGCCAAAAGGGACAAGTCTTTCCATCTATGTTATCTCACCTTCCTATGATATCCAATAGCTCTGCAATACCATTAAAACGCTCTGTTTCGTAAACGAACTGCAAGAATATGTTGTTGATTGATCTTCTAATGAACGCCCGAAGATTAAGGAATTTCCCATATAATCTATGTAGGGTGGTCTTGAGGATGTCACGTTCGCGGGGATCTTCGCTATCAAAAAGCTCCAACAACTGGACACAGCTTGATGAGTATTTTCCTAAATATCGAGACATATTTAGTTACTTACCTGGAGAACGAACCTCTGGTCGATATAACGGCGCGCGACCTGAACCTTAAAGTCAGGCGACTCAATGAACCTCAGAAATAGTTCATATATCATCTGTAAATGAGGCCAAGCTGTCTCATAAGCCGCGTCGTCTTCTTCAAGATCAGTTATTTCGATCGATCGATCTATCTGTAGCGGAATAATGCGGAACAGATTGACTGCAAACTAAGGTCAAGGTAACTAACGTTAGGTTTCCTGAAATTACTGGCTAATGCAGTGCTTACCGTGCGGATAATATCGGGATAAACTGCTTCTGTAATCACTCCATTGGCTATTGAAACGTATTCTACCAATTCCTGCAAAGTAGCCCGCTTCACCTCCTTATTCGCAAGATCCGATGCTGGATCATTAAAATCAAATACGACTTGGCATTGTCTAAGCTTTTTGACAAGTAGCTCATGCCGCTGGGATGGCGGTACCTCTGGGAAATGAAATATATTAATGTCTTTTGGGATATCTCGCAAGAAGCAGAATGATGTCCGAGAATACCTGTGAAATTCGGATATTTCTCTAGTTCAGTCTTTTGGTACGGCTCAAAACGGGAGGATCTCTGACGCCGAGGAGCTCTGCCTACAGGGATGATATCCTTTGGAGTGGAGTCTTTAAGTCGGTCAATGACTAGCGGCGCGTCTGTTATGTACGCTGGCGGATCAACGACGTTTCCATGCTGCTAATTTAGAAGCGTCAGTTGGGTGTGTCAAGACAAACAATGCAAGTTACATGCTTACACCGATATTCCTTGTCTTGATATTGTCTTGTTGGTGGCAGTCCTTATTGCTTGCACACAAGATCATAGGCGAGGACATTCCTTGCTGCTGCTGTTGTTGTTGTTGCTGTTGGCGCTTCCGTTGAGAGCTGCTAGTAGTAGATCGTGCAGTAGACGAAGAGGAATGCGATCGACCAAGAGTTCGTGCTCGATGCGGGTTGTCGTGTGCTTTTGAACCATTTGGTTGAGACGAGGATCTGCTTCTGGATAGCTGGTATGCATAACTTAGACGGAATCCCCGCTGCGAGTTCAACTGATCATCAGCATGAACTTACGACACCCTTGAGTCCCTTCATCATTATGCCCCAAAAGCTCTGGGCTGTTCAAGCGATCGTCAGCGATTATAGGCGAACGAGAGCCGGAAACAGTTAAGTTGGAAAGACTGGAACCGAAAATCCTTATGGAACAGAACAAGGAGGTCTTTTCAGTCACAGTACTAAGTACAGAAACAGAAACCCTGATCAGAGATAACGCAGGTATCCTTACTATGGGCAGCTGGATTTCTGTGCACGCTAATAGGTAGGCTGTATTTCTACCAGTGATTTACCGACGGGATTGGATCCTTCGTCCTCGCCAGCTTGGGTGATGTTATATCCAAGTGCGCCGTTTTTTCGTTCATTCGTTCTATTTTGCCCAAGTGAACCCGACCTTCTGTCAACGAGGAAGCCTGCCAAGTCCGTTTGCAAAGCTTTGGGCGATTCGTTGTTGTTAGCATACTCCCGATCAGTTCCTAGATGGATTTCTCGGAAGGCCAGGTTTTTGGCCTGGTATTCTTCGATGCCAACCCTTGCTTTCACCCTTTCACCAGTGTCCATCTCCTAGTTACCACCTTCGATTATGTGGCGGAACATGTACTGCTGTCCAAAGGCAACCAATAGGTCTCGCGATGGCATTTGGCGATTTGTATGATAATGTCACTGCGATGAATTCACCAAAAAAAGAAGAAATGTGCCAGCAGTACCAAAAAAGTCTAGTCGATTAGTTTGTTATGCGCAATACGCAGAATAAAGTTTGAGCGCGGCGGAGAAATTTCTGATCTGTTATATAGATGATATTCAGCGACCTGTTGTTATGGTAATAAAAGTCTCTGATTGAAAGAAATAGGCTGTATCACGAGCGCTTGAGCGGATGATATTAGCTTGAGCACGGGGCTTTGAAGTACGCGACTATACAGTGCGCGCAGCAATCTAAGCGATGCGTGCTATTAAGGGTGGCATGGTTCATGGCTCTCCAGCCACCAGTAGAACCTTTTTCCTGGCTGCGCCATTACACGAATCAAATGTGTGCAACCTGGCACCTTCGTCTGCCACCCGGCGAAATGGCAAATTTCCGGTGAATGATCAAAGAAGCCAACAGTATAGCTATCAAGTGTGGTTATCATCAAATGTGCCATGTGAGATGCTGCGGCAATATGTTGGCCTCCGCATATGTAATATGCTGCGGATGCATGTGTAACTGAGCGGAACCCGTTTCCCGGCAACTATATATGCGGCTTGGTTTTACGCATTTTGTTTTCTTACTTTGCTCTACTTTGACCGTTCTAGATGGACCAGTTCTTTCAAGGAATATATCCAATCATCAGCGAGATCTATTTTCTATTTACCGGTGGTGGTCAATGGAATCGGCTTGAAGGAGTCAATAGCCGTATTGCTGACACGGTTAAGGTGAATCCGTTCCTGCTTCTCTTCTTGGTATCTCTGACTCGTAAGTACGAGCAACTCTGTGATGTCCGCTCTTAGTTTGACGTTCGGTGCTTGTAGCTCGCTTGTTTGAAGCTTTCCAAGCTGTACAGCGTTTTGTCGAAGACTATATCACGCAGCGCTTTTATGTATCAATGGAGATCACCAAGAAAGAACATCAGATCTATTCTCGTATTATGGAGTATGTGACGGAGAAGCAAATGGGGGATATCCACAAGAAACTGCGGCGAGTGCAATGTGTAGCTAAAGTGGATCAGGCGAACCCGTTGGCAGCTCAGAACTATGGTGGCAGCGTTGAAAAGCCACCTCACCCGGAGTTATCCATGAGACCTAGTAAGTTTGTGCTTGAACAAGACGGGTCTTGGCCTTTCAAGTTTCTGATCTATGTTTGTTCCAGAGTCTGGCGAGACAGTCGATATCGTGTACAAGGGCTATAAGATGCAAGTTACCAACCGTGAAGCTGATTTCTCCGAGGTGCTGCGTAATTCTTTTACCGGCTATAATAGTGGGCTTTTCAGTGCACGGCAAGATGCAATAGAAATCAGGTTAGTAGTACATCAATTTTTAGTTGTTCTTTGAGATGATAACCTTGGTATTAGGATGCGCGGATCAGACCTACTTCTGCTCAAGAGCCTTGTTCAAGAGTGGATTGATTACATCTATGACCGAGACATAAATAAGGTGAGTGTAGCTGTGAATCATAGAAGCAGGACGAGTTGGCTCACTGGTTCCTAGTTAACTATTTATCAATGCGTGCGGAGCCATGGTCATTATGATTGGGAGCCTGTCGCAGTCAGGGAATTGCGGAAGTTTGAATCGGTTGTGCTGCGAAAGGGCCTCAAAGAAGAGATCTTGGATGGTAAGGAAACACCCCAGTCTTTTAACCGACAACCAAGGCTAATAAGCCGTTTTCGTCGCCTACAGATATTCAAAAGTTCCGTGCCGAAAAGAGGAAATATCAGCTACGAGGAATTCCTTACCGTAGAGCAATCATCCTGCATGGACCTCCTGGAACGGGCAAGACCTCTTTTATCCAATCGCTTGCCGAAAAGCTTAAAATGAACCTGGCCTACATCAGCTTAGCCGCCAGAATGGACGACGAAGAGTTCTTGAAGATGTTGAGCAAGGTCCCTGATGATACCTTTATCGTTATCGAGGATTTCGATCGGTCCAAAGTGATTAAAAATGCCAATGCCGATAATTCCAATGGGCCTGGATTGACAGAAGGTAAACCCATCCGCAAAGCGTCACCTGAAGAGGAAAGAGCACTCTTACTAAGTCTTTTCTTTTTACTCCAGCTGGCCTTCTGAACGCCTTGGACGGTGTCAATACTCCCGATGGAACTTGTGAGTTATATAACCGCAGTGCACCCAAGTTAAAACCCTTTCATTCATCTGCTGTTGTTAGTGATCTTTATGACCTGCAATGATCTCAGCAAGGTTGATCAAGCTGTTCGACGTCCGGGACGTATAGACCAGATATACCATATATCCTACGCAGACGAATACCAAATGGAAGAAATGTTTTGGCGTTTCTTCGGCACCGAGAGTACAATTACGGATCCCGAAGAGAGGTACAAGTATCCTGAGCTCTGCAAGGTTGCAAAGGCTTTTACAAGGCATATATCCAGCAGCGCCACAAACGTAACCACGGCTCTTCTTCAGAAGCTACTGATGGAATTTGAGAAGGAGGAGTTGGTACTCCAGCGCACTGCTAGGGAGAAGGAACTCTGCAATGGCGGTTTGAACAAGGCGCCCAGCAGTAAAGCCAAGGTGGACGAAAGCATAGACATCAAGAAGCTCATGGACGGCAACTACATTAGACAACTACTCGAAAAGGTCACGAAGATCGCTGATACAGTTGAGTCTCTCGCAGTTCAGGAGAACGGTGATCATGAGAACAAGAACGTTAAAGTAAACGGCTCTATTTAAAGTATACCCACAGCATCTTCTAATATATAGCATGATAAAGTATTTCATGGGCTCTTCATCTTACATATATTGTCTGTCATTCATTTTACTTACGCCTGCGCTGATTTGACTTTTCGAAACTTTTCAAAATCTGGTTCAAGCCTTGTGGAAAGCCCGCCTACTTTAGAGAGATTCAGCCTGTTATTCCATGTTGTAAGACCCTTGGCGAGGAAACAAACAGGTTAAGGTACAGCTGACGGCTTGAACATGAAAGCTTTGTGCCTATGTTTCCCAGAGCCTGATTCTGTACAACTCCGTCATTATACAACGTGCCGCGGAGTGCCTGATTATAAGCTTAATTGAGCACTCGCACACAGCCAGATAGCGGGAACACTGCTTGAGAAATTCTGTAATGAGGCCAGGAGAAAATGAATGAATTTGGAAGTATTGCACCGTTCAGGATGATCAGGTTGAATCAATCCGACAGGAAATAACCAAGTGTGTACCTGCATGACAGTTCGCGACATTTTTTGATTGCACAAAGAGTTGCAGGTTCCAAAAATCAAATTTGCCCAGTTCCAAAATGCCACGCTTCCTTTTTGAGGCTGCTGGGGGGCTCCCCTCGAGTCTACACCTTCTCTCTCTCCCTTTCAACTATTTCCGCCGCGCACCAAGGTTCATCATTCCAATCAATTTACTGTACACTCGAAAGCTTTGGAAATTCGAGTGGTGCAGCACTTTATTCCTCTCATTTATCGTTCGAACCTTGTCCTTTTTGACAGCCTTGATTTTATGTGCTCAAGTCGAAGCAATCCCACCACGCAGCAAAAGAATGTTTCGAGGTCCAATTCTGAGTCAACGTTGAACAACCTTGCCAAGGACAATATGAAAGATTCAACAGGACGCCTTTCAACAGACAGTACGTCACAAGTGAAACGTTTAGAGACCGGAAATGCCGATTGCGCCTCACAGCATCCGAGGCTTGATGAGCATACATCATCGGCTGGCGCGGCAAACGCCAGTTCCTCGAGGCAGACGTCACCGCGATTAAAAGGAGCCAGCTTTCACCAGATAAGTTCGAGGTTGCCATCCCTTGATGCAGAGCCTTACGACCATGTGGAGAAGCTTGGTTCGCCACGGCGTTCCGTAATGAAACGGCCTTCAGCCGATTCGATTCGTTCAAACGTCTCCTCGACAAGTTCTGTCTTTAGTACAGCGAGTAAAATATCCCGAATCCCACACGTCATGAAATCATCCTTGGTATCGATGAAGGGCTTTGTTTCAAAGTCGAGTCGATCCAGATTTTCTTCGAAAGCACAAAACCGCCTTACAACGATGCATACCCACGCTGAGCAACAAAGCACTCACGCAAACTTTGCAAAGACAGTCCATTATTCCAACCCTGGCATGTCTCCGTTCGTTGGACATGAATCATTTTCATCACGGTTACGGCGACGTACACCCAGTGCTATGGGTCTAGCGGGAATTTTCTCGTCGTCATCCCGCAGAGAAACGGTGCACGACGCAAGGACTGCTGGTATCAGTCCCAGTGCATCGACCAGTTACTCTGTATTGGAGATGAAAGATGGTCAATCGAATAACAACAATAAAAGCGCCCACCGTTCTCAAGCAAACGTTGCAGACGGCCGACGAAACAGCGTCGTCAACGCTGCTACCCGACTCTGGCGACGGGACGATACAAAACACCAGAAAGTGTCTCGTGTGACAAGGATCAATGAAAACGACGAGCAGAAGCATTCTTTAGAGCTGAATAACGACATTGGTTCAACAATGCAATCGGAATCTGGCGACACCAAAGCGGTTGGAAAGTTGCTTTTCGGAGTAGACATTGGAAACATGGAGTTCTTTGATCAGGAGTATGCTAAATCTGCTACTTCAAGTACAATATCAACGGTAATGATGGATGGTGCGGAGCAGGATTGCGCACTGTCATCATCTGATGCCAAAAGCGACCACATCACTCTTAAATCGACCACTCATGAGACAGTGTGGGGCCGTCAAAGAGCCAAGTCTTGCCAGGTGAGGTACAACGTTGAAGGTTAATGGTGCCTTATGCTGATTGTGGGTTACAGGAAACCAAAGTGGTTTCTCTAAAGAAGCTAGCCAAAATTCCATGCCACTCATCTTCACCTTTATCGTCTCATATTCCCCCGACTTCCCCTGCCTTGCTCCCATCCACCGGCTTTAGTAAAAAGATTAACGATCACGAAACTACCTCCGGGATCAACGTATTTCAGACGACCAAGAAGGAGGTACCACAGCAAAATCAGCGAAAATTGACCAGAATGAAGCCAAGCGCGCCTTTCAATACCCTTCTCGTTACCGCGACACTAACAGCGTTGCACAGTAAATTAATTAGCGATTGTGACCAAACTCTTGCATCTACCCTTCTGGTGCCATCCATGTCAACTGACGCTGCTTCGTTTCCAGCCGATCGTCTTCACAATATCGTGCATGATCTGAAAAAGATGTCGGATATGATTGAATGGGAAGATGGCGATGGTCCCATGTCTAGAAAGTCTGTGGCAGAATTTTTCGAATTGGTGGACCGGAAAATTGCCGACGGTCAAACCTTGATCAACACCGAGACAGGAGGCGGAAAACCGAAAGCAAAGAAAGACTCGAGCAATGACGGAAATCAAGCTGTCGCTTGTGCAGTTAAAGAAATTGTAATTACTCCAGTATGCTTACTGACATTCAACGGAAAAAGATATCTTACAGATTTTACTAGATACTGACTCTGAAACAAATGATCAATCAATGTGTTTGTCAGTATCACAAGGTCCACGAAAAAGCCATGGTCATCCCCTGTAAAGGATACAAAATTGAAGGACGGAACAGGTATGGTACCAGTGAAGAAGATTATCCCGAGGCATCCTCTGTGGTGTATCAGGACTATAATCGAGCCACTGTCGAACATATGGATCATGACGCTTCCTGGTACCGTAACCATTTCTTGGGTAAAGACTATGTTACATTTGTCGGCTATACTGCAGACAATGATCCGCTTTTGATCTCGGCCGTGTACGAAGAGTATCATGGTCAGAAGCAGTATCGATTAATAGTGCGGACCAAGCAAGTAAGTGTGCACAGGTTGCTGTGCCGGCGTGTTACAATTTCACTTAAACATCGAGTGTCAGGGACCTGCAGTTCGGAAGACTGTACCCGACTCTTTTCTGTTGAATGCACCTTCTGCCAATGTCACACAAAGCGAAGCGATCCCGGACACCACGTGGAAAGCCGTGATCGAGTCTTCAGCAGGCCTACCATTCAGTCGCTTGAAGAAAATTGGAAGAGATACAATGGAATCCTCTGGTCTGGAAGATGAACTATTGCGCCTGGATGAGTTTGGGGCAAGTACAGCATTACACACAAGCTGCAAGACTCTTAAATGCTAACCTTCGTTTCTCAAAATGGAATAGCTGCATAGCCGGTATAAATTCGGTGTCATGTATGTCAAGGAAGGCCAAATTAAGGAGGAGGAGTGGTTATCAAACGAGCATGATTCTGAAAAGCTCGATCGATTTCTGGGGATTATTGGACGACGTGTCATGCTGCAAGGATACACAGGCTGGGCGGCTGGCCTGGACACACGAAGTAAGTGGTTACATACGCTTATGACAGTGGAAAGTACACTAATGACATGTATCAGCTGGTGATTCCGGAGAGTGGACGTATGTCGACGAATGGAATGAACACAGTCTAGCGTATCATGTCTCGACTTTGATTCCTGCGCGTCCTGGCGACAAGCAGCAAGTTCAGAGAAAGCGGCATATTGGCAATGGTAGTTGGAAATGCATAAAAGTGGTGAGAAACCTTCATGCTGAATCTCTTCATTTGATCAGATATCGTATGCATCGTTTTTGTGGAAGGAAGGCAACCTTTCAATCCTGCAGCAATCAAATCACAATTCCTGCATGTCTTTATCGTTGTACACCAGGAAGAATGGAATGGCTGCGTCGGGTGGAGGTTAGTTTCTTTTATGTAGGTTCCAAAAGGGTGATAGCGGTCCAACCATCTTTTTACAGGGTAGAAACAGCCATGGCTGAACACGTACCGAGTTTTGGACCACCTTTACCAGAAAAGGCCATCTTTTATGACGAAGCTGCCTTGCGATCTTTCTTGCTGGCCAAATGTAAGTATTCATGCGGAGAGCGCTGGAAGTATGCAGTTAAGTGAGGTTTATTTGCGCATCTTAGTAATCAACGCAGAGTACGCTGCATACAAGTCGCCCAAATTCACCCAACCCATGGCTCGAGCACGCGAAGGGATTCTTGCTAATATCGTTGAGAAATGTTATAAACTTGCACAAGACGTCGATATTTCGTTTCGCGGCAACCACCGTAAGTCGTCATCAATTTCATCAGATCGAAGCAGTCGCAGTGGTGCTGGTTGCAATCATGAATCAGTTGCACCAACGCCTTCTCGATCCAGCATGATCAAAGAATTCTCTGAAGGACTCGCTTCTCTTGGTCGTCGCCGTAGTGCCCAAGAAAACCCCGATAATCAGGGGAAGCAGACGCGTCCGTCTAGACAGCGGAAAGGAAATGAGGTAGAAGGTAAATTATATACGCGTCTCCTGTGTGATTCTGTATTCAATTGAATCTCTTGCAGGAGTGCCACAGCAACGGAGCCGGTCAGAGCAGGAATTCAAACAGCCCTCCGCATCGCCACTAGTTACATCACGATCAAGCGGTGCCGTCCTGCAAAACTCTTCCAATAAAAAAGATGGTAATGAAGAAACGACTAAAGGGCTTATACGTTTTACTAACTAGTGGGTTTAGAGCGGGCTGGCGTTAGGCATCGCGCACAGAATATACTCACATCGAGGCTCCCTGCTATTGGCGGAGCCGGTCGTCGAACAGCCACAACACAACAACAATTCTAAATCAAACATGTGTCATGGCCAATTCATTTTTAGATGCTGTCTTCCACGAATGCCGTCTGTTTTAAACCTTTTCAATTCATGTATTTTCCCCTTTGCATACTGCATTATACCGATACAACTAAAAGAAACACATCTGAGGAAGCTTGATACATTATACCACTATTTTTTTCTTGTCTGTATCATTAATGTAAACAACGGCAAGATTTACAAGTGCGGCGATCGGCGTGCACGGACCAGATTGACTTTTTGATTTGAGTGATGCAGGGTGTCACAAACAAGCAAGACCAGGCATTTTTGTGATACTAGTGAAGTAACTGTCATTTTTTATGTCATATTTCTCAGGAAGACAAGGTGTACGATCGAAGAAGGGCAGGGACGATTGGGGGTGGGTAAAACGGAGACAGATAGTATAAGGGAAATGTTGGGGGTTTATGGATTCAGGAAGCAGGGGATGCAAGGTAAGGAACGTAAATGTACATGTACGAAAACCCAATAGAGTAAAAATAAAAAGGAGTTGGTATAAGAGTGTTTTCATGCGACAAGTAGAAAGCAACAGGGCATCCCCGTGTCTCATGGTTTCGCCGAGGTACGTTCCCCCCCCCCCCCAGAAAAAAGAGATTCCATATTGACCTTGTAAGCAAGCAAGAATTCCAAGCACGGAACTAAGTTTCCCGCCCATTAAATATAAGTAGCTTCTCTTTCTCTTTATTAATCTTTCGAAGGGAGAGAACACCTCCTTGACGCATTGACCTACGCACATTGCTTCAAAAGCATAACCTGTTTTCCTCCTCTTCTTTTCTTCTTCATCATAATTCTGTAACACTAACCGTTACTTGTCTGTATTGATTGCTGTATTATTGTTGTTTCTGTACGTATCCAATGGATTTTGACGAGATCAAAGAAGAAAGCGGAAAGTGCGAAGCAAGCTATTATTATGCCACGGTGGATGAGGAAGGCGCTTCAGGAGGAGGAACAACCAGCTCGTCTCCAGACGTGTCCTTGAGCTATTTGCCTGCACCGCCAGAGGAACTTTTTAACGATGAAGAACAGTTTCCCAGCGCCCAACAGTTCAATGCCATTGTTCAAGAGTATCTAGACAACCTATCGACCAAGAAACGGGACAAGGCCCTTGTGGATCGACAACGATATGAGCTGATTCTTCAAGTTCTCAGGGATCCGCGCAATACCGCCGTCTCCACAGCCCAGTTTCGCTTTTGGGTGAAGAAAATGTTTGAGCTGGTACGCATCGATCAACAAGACATTGTCTGCCACGATGGCAAGCCGGTAGCCATGCGCGAACAGATCTATGAAATACTTGTGAGCGCTCATCGAGACGCGCATCACGGAGGACGGGACAAGACTGCTTCCCTGGTAAGTAGAGCTACTATAGCAAACTTGTGCAAGTGCTTATCTACGCGCTGTAGGTTCGTAAAAGTTATTCCTGGATTCCAAAGGAGCTTGTGGCACGCTTTGTCCGCCATTGTCCCTTTTGCGTTACTCGTCGCACCGGCTGTCAGAGTCCGATCATGGGCTATGACATGATTATCGATGACAATAACGCGAGTACAACGCCACCACTTGGCATGCAAGATCACCATCATCAAACGCTCTCCTCAATGATGGATCAGTATTATTATTGCCAGCCGGAGTTTCCTTTACAGGATAGACACGCATGGTCGCCCTTGGAACAACAGCATTCTTGGCTATCCCCGCATCAACCACAAAAGCAGCACTGTAGCGAGATGGCCACCGTGGAAAACAACAACAACAATACTTACTACTACTACTATTATCCAGAGGACTTTTACCCGTATCGGCATCAACCTGCTTGGTTCAACTGTCTGCAGCAGCAGCAGCAAGGAAACATGGACTATTATTATGTTAAATCAGAAGAATACAGCAACCATTCGTTCCTAGCTGGACCATCATCATCATCAGCGCCGTTTACTTGCTCGGCACCATCAGCAGCAGTACCTGAAGTATGTCCCTACGATGGCTCATCGGTTGCAACCGCAGCCGCCGCCGCTGCAGTGGCAGCAAATAATGGAGGAGGACGAATCATGCTATCAAGATTCCAAGAGCCGTTGGACCATCAGAATGACTTTTTCAATCCTTATTGTACACTATCTCCAAGCTCTGGACAAGGTGACCAATGCAGCGATGTCCTACCTTCGTCACCCACATCGTCTTCGTCTTCTTCACTCTCGTCCTTATCCTCGCCGCCTAATCAACAAGACAACTCAAGCATTATGCCATCTACTTATGCTTCTCCAGTTCACTCGTGCTCAACTCAACCGGAAATCTATGCTCCACCTTCTTCTTCGGCATCATCATCATCGTTGTCCTTTGATATACTTACCGTATAATAAGCTGGACCACTTTTCCCCAAAATTCTACTATGGCAACTCTTGTCCTTTTCTTTTTATTAATTTTTCAAGTCATATATCTTAACTTATTGCGAACTTTTTTGTCTATATATGTCGTTAAAAAAAACATCACCAATTCTACACCTGCATTTCTTTTCCCTTTTGTTCTTGAATCGTATATATGCTGTCCTTTTTTTTCCTTTAAACCTTTTCAAGAATACACTTGTTACTACACATCAAAGATGACGTTGTCTTTCGTAGTGTTCTTTTAGCGATCTTCCACACTGCTAAACACAATGGTTTTCAAGAGAGACGCGTCTTGTTGGACAACATTCGGTCTCCGCATGGATAAATCTAATGCGAAATACGCAACAAATGCAAAATAGCTGTCTTTGCAACGAAAAAATGGAATGTGTATTTGCGATTGCTAAAATACGAGTATACGATGTGAAGCAGAGTATGCTTCTTTTCGGCTTGAATTATTACAAATGCACATTATTTCAGTCTCTAACGTCTGGGCATGCCCCGACCACGGCCCATGCCACCACCAGGAGCATTGGGCATGCCAGCTCCAGGCTTCTCGCTTTGTGCGTTCTTCACAGTCTCATCCACAGATAAGATGAGGCATGCTGCTTCTGTGGCAGCAGCAATGGCATTGATTTTCACGAGGGCTGGTTCCCATACAAAAGCTTCAAAGTTGTCTGCGATTGTCTCATTGTTGATATCAACACCGTACCAAGTGCCGCCTGCCAAAAAAAAAGAAATCAGAAAGCTGGCTGGAATCGGACTGCAAACTAGCCAACTAACCTTGTGCGTGCTTCATACGGAGCTGATTCAGGATATCCGTGGCATCGAAACCAGCGTTGTCGCACAGTTGACGGGGAATAACCTCAAGGGCTTTAGCAAACGCACCAATGATGAGCTGCTGCTTGCCTTCAATGGTACGAGAATGGACCCGAAGATACTTGGAAAGCTCCATTTCAGTAGCACCACCGCCTGCAACGACAAGGTTGTTCTTGATCGCCCGACGGACAATCATGATTGCGTCGTGTAATGACCGCTCTACTTCGGCAATAAACTGCTCTGCACCACCACGCAAGATGAGAGTGCAAGTTTTGGCTTGTGGGCATCCTTCGAAAAGGTTGAAGCGTTCTCCACCGATTTGCTTCTCCTCGAACCACGCGCACTGACCCAGATGTTCTGGTCGCAGATCCGAGCAAGTTGACTGTACTGAACCTCCTACTGCTTGAATAACACGATCCATGTCATCCTTCGCAACTCGGCCAGCACAGAAAATGTCGCGATCAGCAAAGTATTGTGTAGCAAGGTCACCGATAGGCAGTTTTGATAACACAACCTTGGCACCACTAGCCACAATGGCCTCCAGCTTCTGGAAGATAATTTGCCATTCGGCATCCACAATAGCCTGGTATTCCGACACCTCTTCCACGCGAACTTCTGCGTTATCCTTTTCCGCCTTGAGTTCCAGCTCAACGTTAAGACACAGGATCTTTGGATTCTTAAATGACTTTGGCTGCTGTTCGAAACCAGCGTACGAGAAGGTCTTTTTAAACGCGACGCCATTGATCAGAAGTGAGTCCTGCATCGCACCGCCGGGCACACGCTTGACGCCAATCAACTTCTCATTTAGGGTCTCTTGATCAAGCTGTAAGACAGCATCAACCACCATCTTTGTGAAGAAGTCTTTCTGGGAATAGATCAATTTTGAGGACATGGCAGTAGCTGCGCATTTTGACAAGAGATCACGGAATTGCCTTGAGGGAAATTAGAGACGGGGGACACCACACTAGGAGCCAGATCTATCAAAGACTTACTCTTCGTTTTCCTTGTCCACCTTGACAGCCAGTTCTTTCACTTTATCGATTGCCTGTAGTGTAACAACTTTTTGTCAATGCGACCACAAGTCGGCTCTTGTTCCGCAATGCCCTTACCAATTTAGCCGCCGTCCGGTATCCCTTGATGATGACGTGTGGACTGACACCATCTTCAATGTATCCTTTCACTTCTTTCAAGAGCTCGCCAGCCAACAGCACAACACTGGTTGTACCATCACCCACCTGCAGACAGAGATTCAGCTCCATATTTTCCAAATCGCCCAGCATGACTTGATCTTTACCTCAGCGTCTTGTGAGCGTGCAATGTCCACCAACGTTTTAGCAGCAGGATGCACAATATCGAGCAGTTTCATGATCGTCGCACCGTCGTTAGAGATTGTTACTTGGCCTAGTATTATTCAAAAGTTAAATAGACCTCTCTCTCTATAAACTGGCTTCCGCAAACCTTTCTCATCCACCATCAATTTGTCCATGCCCCTTGGACCGAGGGTAGTCTTGACGGTATCGACAACAGCAAGGCATGCGTTGATATTCGACAGTAACTGTCCCTTGCCTTGAGACGCGTCGGTTCCTTCTTTCAGAAGGATAATTTGTGGTTGCTAGAAAGAAAAAAAAAAGAGCAGGCGATGAGTAATTTCGTTCGGACAAAGATACGCGCGTTTCTCTTCATCATCGAGTCTCTGCTCAATCACGCCGAGTACGTCAAACGTCGAGTATATTGGGTAAGGGAGGGCGATGGCGCCTTCATCTCGTGCATCAAAGCTCCCCATGTCTCGACCACGTGTTCTATCGTGCAGTCTGCGTAATCGGCTAATTTTCAAAGCAGAGAGACTCGTTCTGAAGAAGGCTGAAAGGGTCGCTTTCGAGAAGCCAGTGAATAAGGGCATTACCATCATTGGGCGGACCATGGCGGTGGAATCGAATAGAGATGAACTTGACAGCTCTGCCGACCGTCGAGAATTTTTCTTTCAGACACGTCGGAAAGAGAATGGCAGAGAAACCCGCCCTTTTGCCATACCTCCCCGCACTGCCAGGTTATGCTCAAATAACTTGACGATACAGTTCCTTCTGGATCTTTATTTGCATTCTATGCGTCGAAAAGAGCCCTCGATTAAAATGATTTCTGATGCAGTTTGCGCCAAAAATGCATATAAAGAGTCGCCACTTTCTCTCAGAATGACCAAGGCTTCAACGTGGCCATAGGGAACATGCAAGCATTGTTCATGCCTGTAGTTAGTCACACGAATCGAAACTTAGCTTTACCTGTTCACTTAGCCAGAGTCTGCACGCTGGTGGCGGGATAATAGTAGGAGTTTCAAGCGTGCTTACAACCATCTCCTCACCCGTCTATACTCAACTACATTAGATCAATAAATAAAGGTGTATGGGCATTGCCTGCCGTGGCCTTTGATTCTAATGTTCGGGAGCAGGCGCCGGTTGGCCGATATTCTCACAGGTCGCACATACGAAAAGCGTATAAATTAAACCTTTGGAAGGTCAGATTCATTAGAATGCAATGTGTTATCAAAAATGAAATGTAAGCGTTACAAGCACTTCAACCTGGATCGAATTTATGACAAAACTAGATTCTAGTATACACGTAAAAATGGTATCTGGTGCAAAGTAAGACCTATTATCATGCGCAGATTGCAAACATGAATAGCTTGAATAACGCATTTCTTCTGACACTTCACGGCGAGGACAATATTTCTTTCGAGCCGAACGCTTCGCAAAGCGCAGTTTGACAGGCCACAGGGGCCCATGGAGATTTTCACATGCTTCAAGGTTGCGTTTGCTTGCATGAATTTGCCAAAAGTGACTGGATTTTGATGATCTCTTTGGCGTGAATCTACTTTGCGTTGCCTGTTCAAACCACTTTGCGCTCATGGATCGAAGCTGTCGCGCGGTTCAGAGGCCTGTGGAAGTATACTTGCGTAAAATTGGTGCGGGCAAGGAAAGGATCATCTGCTCTATATGAACGACGCGTTCATCTACAAGGTTTTTTTAATGAATTGGCGTGACATGTCCCATCTAGTCAAGCGTCTCACTCTTGGACACCGCCAAAAAGTATGTAGAGTTCAAGACAAAATCAATGATCAATCTTTGTCCATAAAATCTTCGCCCATAAGACAACCCTCAATTCTCATTAGCTAACAGCTCTTGGAAATTTACTCCTCTAGGCTTCACGCGTCTCTTGCTTAACCATACTCCCCTCAAAAAGTCCAAAGCACCTTACAAACACAAACAAACACCTGTTACACAAGACGAATAGGCAATCTTCATGAACGTTCAAAGGTACCTGCGAGAGCATAACATCGCGCGCACTGCGGATCAAGGGCTCTCGCCACGCGAGCTATTTTCGAAGGTCAACCTTGGAGTCGGGGAGAAGGTCATCCGTATGGATGGAATGGGATGGCGAACCAGCTGGCCCTGTTGGACGACCAAAAAGGCAGATTGAGGGAAATATGGTTAAGCAAGGAGACTGCTGAAGCCTAGAGGAGTATTACGACGTCAAGAGATGTTAACTAATGAGAATGGATGGTCGTCTTACAAGCAAAGATTTTATGATTGATCATTGCTTTGTCTTGAACTCTATAGTGACATTGCGGCTCATAAAGACAATTCTTATCTCGTATTCTCTGTGAGCTGTCGTACAAAACGGTTATCTGCGCAAAGGCTTATGTCTTTTTTTTCTTATCATGGCATCTTTTGTGTGATTACCGTGCTGGCGATGACAGAGAATTTTGAAGTTACCAGCGTGGAGAATGCTGGTAGATCGATATCCTGATGCCCCCATGGAACCGATCGTTTCGACACATCCAACTGAATACTGTCGAGGCAGCAGCGGTTGAGAACACATACTTGTGCCTCACAATGCGTCTAAACTACATTGGAAATACCATCTTACAAATGGAGTAACCAACGTCATAACACAAATGATTGGGCTTTTAAGACACAAAGTTTGTAGAGATACCGTGGTCAACATTCCACGCCTTGTTCTTCAGACAATCACTCACACTGTCTTGACGTTTCCAATATGAAAGCACCCCTTTTTTTTGCCGAAGCATCTCAAAACACGTATAGATTAGTGAGACTAAAAGCCTAAGGCAATGCTTCCATGCTGAAAGACGCATGCCTGACCGAGTTTCTGAAAAGAGAGACGTGAAAATGAAAAGTACACAACCGTCTCCTCTATTTTATTGCCATGAAACAGTGTCCGTTCATCATTGAAAGCGGTAAGAAACCATGGGAGCTCGCAGTAGAAACGCTCAGTGTTAATAACCATTGGTCTTCTTTAGGGCCTCAAGTCCACTGGAGGAGACAGATGGTCGACCACTGCAATGCTATGCTACACCACTTGTTTGACCAGTTCACAGTGACGGTTGTCGTATTGTCGGCGTACAAGACCGAGCTTTCAATTTCCAAGGCCATCCACCAACCGCGTCAAGCGTTCATGCAGCAGGACGCCGTCAAGGCGGTGTTCCAAAAGGACCTGAGTAAGGTCGGAAGACTTCCGTTAGACGGTCTTCATCGGACAACCTTCAGGCAAGGACTTGAACCTTCGGGAAACGTTGCTGGACGTTATCTGATTGCAAGCACGTCATATGGTACGCATGAGCATCTCCTTGGTAGTGCTCTTTCTTTTTTCCGATCGCTGTAACGGTGAATCATGCAACCGAATTTCCGACGGTCGGCTTAAGCGTTGCACCGAGAGAATTGCCATTGGCAGGGTCCAGTTGCAGATCCCGTCTTCGTTCACTATCATTTATCCAGTGACACAGGTTGAGCTTGTCCATTGGTAATTATACCTAGTTTGGTTTGGCGCATCCTGCACCCCACGTCCGACCAAAAGAGGTCATGTACTAGAAAACACACACAGTTATGGTGATTTTGAGTGTATACGTCCCTCCAGTGCCTTGTATATCACAACGTAATATGTTTTGTTCATCGTCAACTCGACTTCTTGTTATGCACATGCGTACCAGAAATAAACGGTTCAGAGCTTTCCCCACGTCTCGCGTCTCAGACGGAAAAAGTTTAAAAAGTAAAGTCAGCAAGAGATTCCCACCTCGTGTGGGAGAGAGATGGTCCGGCTTCATAATATATATAAAGGCACGGTAGCCTTGTCGATGCGAGCAGTAATTCATCATCGTCAAACATGAAAATTCTTGCAGTCCTCTACCGCGCTGGTGCCATCGCCAAACAAGAACCTCGCATGCTGGGTATGTATGCCTTTTGATCCACTATTTCGTCATTGACCCTGATCCAACTAACCTTGCTGTCTATTAGGTTGCGTTGAGAACGAACTCGGTCTGCGCCAGTGGTTGGAATCTCAAGGTCACGAGTTCATTGTCACTGACAGCAAGGAGGGCCCTGACAACGTTTTGGACAAGGAACTTCCTACTACCGACATTTTGATCACCACGCCATTCCACCCAGGCTACCTTACTGCTGAACGTGAGTTGACGTCGAAAGGCTAGGCTAAATCATCGGTACACTAACTGACTATGCGACGATGCAGGCATTGCCAAGGCTCCCAACCTCAAGCTGTGTGTCACCGCCGGTGTCGGTTCCGACCACGTTGACCTTATTGCCGCCAACAAAGCCAACATCACCGTCGCTGAGGTTACGGGCTCGAACGTCCAGTCCGTTGCTGAGCACGTCGTCATGACCATCCTCATTCTGCTCAAAAACTACAACGTTGCCCATGAACAGATCATCCGTGGCCAGGTGAGAGACACTCGTTTTTTCAAGTATCCGATATACATATGCTAATAATAATGGCTTATTCGTTTTTCTTAGTGGAATGTCGCTGAAGTTGGTAAGAAGCTTATTTGTCTGGTTTGACCTTCAATGCATTATTACTAACGACGTTTGTCGTATAGCCGCCAAGTCGTTTGACCTCGAAGGCAAGGTCGTTGGTACCGTCGGTGCTGGTCGTATCGGTTATCGTGTGCTGGAACGTCTTAAGCCATTCGGATGCAAGGAACTGTTGTACTACGACTACCAGCCTCTCACTCCTGGTAAGAAATATTGCTTGAAACTCTGGTGGACGAATTTACTGACATGTTTCTTTAATCAGAACGTGAGGCTGCTTTGGGCGCTAAGCGTGAGACCGACTTGAAGACGATGTTGAGCAAGTGTGATGTGGTCACCATTAACTGCCCATTGCACGAGAAGACCCGTGGACTTTTCGACAAGGATCTGCTTGCCAGCTGCAAGAAGGGTAAGATTTCTCAAACGGATGGATAGACTATACGGGTTATTAACGGAAGTCTTGTTTCAGGTGCTTACATCGTCAACACTGCCCGTGGTGCTATTGTCCAACGATCAGCGATCTTGGAGGCTATCAACAGCGGCCACATCGCAGGTTACGGTGGTGACGTCTGGGACGTCCAACCTGCACCTGAGAACCACGAGTGGCGAACCATGCCCAACAATGCCATGACCCCTCACGTTTCCGGAACCAACCTCGATGCTCAGGCTCGCTACGCCGCTGGTGTCAAGGATATCCTTGAACGCTACTTCCAAGGTCGTGCCCTCAAGCCTGAAGATGTTATCGTGCAAGGCGGTGCCTTCGCCAGCAAAGCCTATGTTCAACCTAACTAGAATACCTTCCTCATAAACTCTACAATAAATTCGGATAGAATATAGAGTTTGTATTCATTGGCTTTCCTGTTATCCTTTTGAAAGTAATATAATGCGAGGAGTTTTGCTTTCTGTGGAAAATTGAAGCAAAGGAGCATTTGCTGGCAGCGAAACATTTTTGGCTTTCGTTGGTCAAGAACGGCAGTTAGCGCATGATCGTCTAATAATCTGAATTTTAAACCGCTCACTTAGAGGAAGTTCCTGAGCAACGGCACCGATCCGAAATGCATCAGCATCAGTATCCCTTTCAAACATCATTTTGGTCGCCCACTGCGTCCATCGATACGATACCCAACTTTAGTCACGGTTTCAACGTACTTCATAATAAACTACAGCAATCGGTGGAGGAGAATAAAGCGATTACAGAGTATCTGAAACAGCGAATCGCGGTTGAAGAAAAGTATGCGCAGCAGTTAGCATCTTTGCAGGATAGCTCGTGCTTGTGGCAAGCGCCCGGAAAAGCATTTGATCGCGATGTGGGTGCTGGACTGAAAAAGTGTTTCGAGGTTATGCGCGCCGAAAGTACTGAATCCGTAGAAGCTCATCGCCGACGAGCTGACAACCTTGTGAACACAGCGCTTGACCCCATCGAACGTTTCGCCAAACGCTACGAGCGCATCCTGACCACAGCCAAGAATTCAATGCATGAGAGAATATCAGCTTTTGAAAGCAAGGCGCAGGCGCTGGAGAAGGCGCAATCCACGTATTTTGCGAAATGTGCCGCCCTGCAGTCTATCTACCCTGACTTTAGACCACCGGACGACCGCGTATGGCTGGGCCAGTGGTTGATGACACGGAGACAAGTCTTTCAGCTCTTGCAATATATCCGGCATGGGGCCAAAAGTTCGGATCCGCTGTCGGGTCAACTGATAAAAGAGCGCGCGATAGCCTATTGCTCGGCCGGCCATGATGGGGACGATGAAGTCAGTAGCCGCGGTCAGTCGCTAGATGCCGTCAGCATTGTCACTCTGCTTATTGAACAACAAAAGCTATTTAATAACCCGGAGCAGGACGCTATGAAACTTTGCGAAGCACTTTTCAATCAGGGGTATCTGCAGCCGCTGTCCTCTGGCGACACATTCCAAGCTACAAGCAGTGCCTATTATACCGTGCATTCTGAAAGTTTTGCTGGCTATGGTCTGGACGATGTGACGAGTGAGGAAAAGAAAGCATCCAACGCAAATGATCATCTATCCAATGGACGGCGGAAAGGAGGTTTCCTCGGTCGCTGGGGAAGGAACCAGAACTCGTACCCGAACGGTGATCCGGAACAGATGTATCAGGAAATGGTTGAAGCTGATCGGATATACCGTGAATGCGTAAAACAAGTCGAGGCTATGCGAATGCAAACGGAAGAAATTCTGGTAAGATGACCAGATCAGAGACATATTCAGATGTTGACAAGCTATCCAAAGTTTGCCCATTATGAGGAAATGGAGAGCTTAGAGCTAGAACGTATACAAGTGATCAAACAAGGTATTATAATCATACTTCGGGCTTTTCCCTTTGCTCAGGCTGCTAAAGCTGCTAAGTGCATCGTGACTAGCTTTCATTAGTATGGCTGCAACAATGTCAAACTCAATACCTCTGTGCAAAGAAATGTATGACCGCATGATGCTATATCAAGAGACCTTGAAACCAGATAAGGATGTCCAGTTCATTGTGGAACAGTACCGTACAGGCCGCTATTGTCCCAAGCCGTTTGTATACAAGAATTACTTTTACGGTTCAGCGATGGGTACATATCTGGTGAACTCTTCACGACTGCTGGCCGTCAGGTTGCTAACATGTTGTCAAAGATCAGGTTTTTGGAGTTCCTTTAGAGGAATATGCAAAAGCACATAAAACTCTTGTGCCTCCACTAGTAACGCAAGGCCTTGCTGCTATAGAATCCGGTACGTAACCTGTATACTGTCCACTTTCAGCGATCTAGAACAAGACTGATTGCCATTCTGTAGCCTTCTCGAGCTTATACAAAGAAGGTAAGGCTGCAAAGATTGATCTACACTTTGTCATATACCTTGCTATATTAAGGGCTTTGTTGACGTTATGATATCAGAGAGGAGCAAAATGTGGACTGCTGACCTGTTGCTTGACCGTGCCCATGAAGCGCGTGAAAGGCTAAATACGCCGACATCATCCCTGGCGCCTGCGACCGAGACCTTCGAGCGTTATGACGTTTTAGTGCTTGCATCCCTTCTACGACTATACTTTATGGAATTGCCCGAATGCCTGTTGACATTTGAGCTCTACGACCCTATCAAGCAACTGTACACTAACCGTAAGCTGTTAACAAACCAAAGAAGGCAAAAAGCTGGGGAAAAACTGATATTTACGATGCAAAAGACCTACTAGACGAGCAATCACGGTGTAATGCCATTCGCAAACTATTAACAACACTGCCTTCGTCCAATTTTTATACCCTTAAAGCACTAATCAATCATCTATTCAAGTAATTTATCGTTTATGAACAAGTGTGACGTACGTCGCGTGTTTGGCTAACTATCCTACATAGACTCGTTAAAGAATCAGAAGATGAGAAAGAAGCCGAGGAGCTCCTTCATAACTTAGCCAGTGCCTTTAGCTATATCCTGATCCGGCCACAAGTCGAGTCTAATCTAAATGCGCATGATCGGCACCCCCAAAGACTAGCTCGTGATCTTATCAGCCATTTTGAGACCATTTTCTCGGAAGAATCTCTCCGAGACCAGGAGGAATACGCGAAACGACGCGCGATTGTCGTTGGCAACGAGACAAGCATTAAAGAACCGTCCTTGGATGCTTCATCGACTTCGTCTTCCGTTTCCTCTCAGAATCCGGCGACGCCAACAAGTCGGATCCATTTTGAAGCTTCCACGTCAAGTACACGACAGGATGGTGACGAGCAAGCATTACATGGCCCCACACGACGGCGCACGTTGCTGTCATTCATGCGGAGAAACACCACCACAAATGTAGAAAGTAGTAGTAACAGTAATAGTACCTTAACCAGGTCAAAGTCCATGATGCATCGGCCGGTGATGCCAATACCTTCTTCAAGTACCTTGTTCGAAGACCCTGACGAGACACCTTCGTATGTGTCTCGGAAAGCCGCTGAAGAGAGCAAAAGCCAGGTAGCACCAAAAGAAGGTACACGATCAAGAGCATCATCCATGGGTACAACTTTGTTAGATGATCATGGTAGCTTAGATTCATTTTTTAAAGATGATGAATAATATTTAAGCTTAACCTCTCCTCTCTATACCATCCGTATCTTTGAAAGAATGTAAAAGCTCATATGAGGAAATGAGTGTTTCTCGTGATCATCGCTTTTCTTTCCCTTGGACAATTGCTTGCAAGAATGTTCATCAGTGCCTTGATCGCTTCTCCGGATGATCTGCAGCTTCCACAGCAGAAGCACTACCGGGCGATACTGGGCGCGTGCTTGGTGGGCGTTCTGAGAAGTTACCTTGTTGATCTTCATCTTTCGTTGCGCTTAAAGACGGTGTCCAGGGCGGATCTGTGCCTGGGGAAAATGGGAGTCAGTAATGACGTTCGCTTTCGATGCCTGCCCTGTTTACCACTTGAAGCATTGTCGTCGTTATGACAAGACGTTCGCAGCAGCGGTTCGACTACGATGGGATCAAAGGAGCCTGACGGTGACAATAAATGGCGGAGCAACCTGTCTGGAGACGGGCTACGAGGATTCTCGGTATGACATTGATCAATAGACGATTTTACCGGCTCAGAATGCGGTCGATGATCTTCACTAGGAGGGTTGTTCACTTCCTGCTGGCGGCTACTACTACTATTACTACTAAGAGACGGACTAGTAGGGGTAGAACAAGATGCAACAATATGTGAGGATACATCAGCCCTGCCATAGCAATCAGATTCGCATTCCCCATCCTTTGTATTAGATGAAGAAGCGCTTTGTATCTCGAAAGAACCACGAACCACACGCTGGAAATCATCTTCAGCATTCAGTTTTGTGGCACTCATAATCTCTCTTTCTTTCTCTCGGTTCGCTTCCTGTTCAGCCTTGGCCTTGCAGCGGTCATTGCTCGTCGTCTTGCTAGTTCCCTTCATGCTCTGTCCTCCCGCTTGGGGATCTTCCGTATCGTTGCCGCCGTTGTCATAGCCATCGGCAGATCCGCTACTGCCTGATGAACTACTGACGCCGTTACTGTTGCCGTTGGAGCTAGAGTCTGCAAGACTTCCGCTAAATCATCCCAGTAAGAAGAATAAAGGTTCTCGCAATAATATTTCGTTTTCGCTTACCTGTCAGGCGAGTCAGTTTTGGATCGTTTCCGGATGGACGTATCTGCAGACCGACGCGCTGCCAGTTGTTTGGCTTTAAAATCCTTCAAATAGTCTTGGTATTTCTGGGTGATCGTCAGCGTACGTAAGGCGCAGTACATGGTTTGCATACTGGGACGGTACCTTATATTCTGGCGTATGACGGTATAGATTAAGAGCGACCAGGTATTCGTTTTTAGCAATGGCGGCTGCCTTCTCGTACTTTTGCTTTTCAGCGTTGCCGAGACTTTTCCATTTATCGCCGACAATTTTCGCGAGTTGGGTAAAGGTCAGGTTCTGGTCTTTAAGCTGGACCCGTACATCATTGGAAAACATGATATAGGCTGACGGAGGCTTCACGGGCGCATTCTTGTCTGGTTTTGGATGCCGGCGATACGGCCGTTTAGGAGGCATCAACGTGACTGACGCTGATCCTCGACGAAAAGTTGATCCGCCTGAATCGTCTTCCTCTTCCTCTTCTTCGTCCTCGTCATCGTCATCGATCGAAGTGTCACTATCTTTGTTTGATAATTTTGCCGCGGATACCTGTGTCTTATGTAATAGCGCACGCTCTCCAGGTTGGTCCATGGGCGGCGATATATATGACACGGAGGTTATGCCGCCGGTATTGGAAGAAAACGCGCTCATGCTACTGCTTCTGTGGCGGCCGCTATTGAAATCTGTGCTGCGGCCGCTGCGACCACTGGCACTACTGCTGCTACTGCTACCATCACTGCCATTCTTGCCCAAGTAGAAGCGTCTGACGGTTCGAGGATTTGCTCCGAGGGTAAAAACATCGTAACCTATGGCCCAAATGAATGATATGTTTTCATAGATTTTTTTCGCGTACTTTCACCACATTACCCGTCTGAGGAGGAATGGCTGAGCCTGTCGCAGATGAAGTCGCCACCGTTGTTATCCACAATGGTTGATTACGCGGAATCCCCTTGGCTGTAGCAATTTTGCGTTGGATCAACTACCATAAAAAGCCAAGCGTCAAAAAGCTCTATCCTGGAAATGATAGACCGCTCGACTTGACGTACCCTCCTATGGCCACGCTTGACTTTCATTGCAATCATATCATCCTCACTTATTTCACATAGCTTAAACAATAGAAGCTTTAGTACGTTTCCCCCCTTCTTCCTGAGGATGACGGTTTACCGAAACAAGGGAATCGAAACCTTCGGCAATAAATAACTCCAAGTATTGGGAGAGTCTACAACTGTTTAATAACTCTTTCACTTCACGATGTCCTGTATCGTTTTCGTTGTATTCCTGCTCTACTGCAGACGACGATTCTTCTCCAGCATGCGCCAAGGGTGCTGTTGGAGGATGTTCAGCCATACTGTATGCTGGTGCTTATGCTTTATGTCGCAGAGTCAATGCTGATCTCGTCAGCGAACAAGAAATACAAAATTCTTCGTTGTGCCTAAGTATTGCTGATGATAAAACGTACATGTTATTGTATTCTGCGTATGACCCTCACACGTTTCAGCGAATGAATGAACAGGAAAAGAAGATAGAGAGACAGAAAGAGAGAATGGAAACAAAAAGGCACGAAATTTCTCAGACAGGGCCGTCGATCAGCTACAACACCCATTTTTGAAGATGTGCTTATTCAGGGCAGCATTTACGTCATACAATCCTTCAATCAAAATGCATTCAGCAAGTGACAGTATACATCGTTTCGTATGTCTTGTAGTATTCGAGAGTCTTCCGAGATATTCACAGAAAGTTCGAAAAGTAATTTCCAGGTCGACAGAATTTCTTTTTATTGTTCCGTCTGTTTCTGTGGCAGCATTTTTTCTCTCAAACTATAATGCTTATCAGGATGGAATTAAGCTAACAAAAGTCAAGGACGGCTGGTGGTCACCTGAATCGGCACATTGTTTGCAAAATTCATGCTGTCATTTCATATAGTATTAGGAATAGCTTATTATCCAAAAAAAACACGTCAACTGATCACTTGCTTATTCCCTTTTGGCGTCATTGGATGGAAATGTAAGCTTTCTGCTTTAAACCATTCATAGCCAAGCTTCATGTACGTCTAAAACTGTGTGACTCCTTGAGTCCAGACACACTAATGGCATTTGCGTCTTTCCTTTCACAACAGGTCAGGTCCGCCAGTGTGGTAGCGACCGCTTAAATACGAATCTTGCAGATTTAAATGATTTTCGCTCCGTAGAGCTAAAGGGTAAAGAGCAGTAATAACGACATCTGTAACCTGTTACGAGGCACTATAACGTTCAGACTTTCTTGTTTCCGAACGGAGCGTCAAGACAGCGTTTTTCTCATTTCGCAATTCGGGAATGGGAAAAGCAAGTCGTCTCTATGCTTTTGGGTTTAACGCATTCCGGCAACTCGGTGACAATGAGCGCGATCTGTGCCGACAAAGTTCCATTACTGAGATCCTGCATGCAACATGGGAGTCGACCTTTGCCTTGACAGGTCTCAATAACAAAAGAGAACTGACGCGTCGCGTTCATCGCCTCTAAAAATTTAGAGTTTGATACTAGAGAACGGCGAACTCCAGGTTTGGGGCTATCAGCCTTGGCACAACTCAACACCGAAACAAAACGTGCGACGCGTATTTGGTGACCCAAACAGTGTGTTCGGGCTAGTCGATGACGAAGGCCGAGTCTGGTGTTACACCCCTGAACACGAACTCGGTCAGATCGCTTCGGAAGCTCAGGACGCGGTGTGCTGCCCAGCACGGTCCGAGATATACGTGCTGCTAGGTTACTTTTACCGCTGCTTCATGCATATATAGACGCGCGTCTCGCTTATATTTATGCTCACATAGAGTCGCGAAAAGTGGACTGCTACTTGTATGATCAAGGAAGATTTAAAAAGGCGCCGATGGATAGTTTGCCTCCAGTCTATGCCATGGCTGCTTCCTATACACACGTTCTCTTCTATGTGGCTGGTCAGGACCCGATTTATGCGAGGGGCAGTAACCGGTTTTCACAACTTGGAATCGAAGCTGCTCAGGACGTGGCATGTGCGCCCGTTGAATTCTTTAGTGGCCTGTTAGACCCATCCGTGAGCGGTAACGTGAGCTGCGGCCTGTTTCACTCAGCAGTCGTCTTGGCGGGAGAGTTATACACGTTCGGTTGGAAGAAAGACGGTCGGCTGGGGTGGGGCAATGAAGCGGCAGCAGATGATGTAATAAGCACGCCGGTTTTCCTGGACGAACATAATGAGGAAGTACAAGTGGAAATAGTAAAAGTGGCATGCGGCGGCGCACATACGATAGCACTAGACGGTAAAGCGGAGGATATATGACATATAGTGTGAGGGACTAACAGTCCACCCATAGATCAAGGCAGGTTATGGACATGCGGAAGCAGTAAGTAGGCGCCGTATTCGCGGAATTGCGCCCCTGCTAATGCTTGTTTCATAACAGATCAGTATGGTCAGCTCGGACGACCAACAAAAGACAACCACGACAACGTGTTTCGTCTGTGCACAAAGTGCAATGGCAAAGTGGTCGACTGCTATGCAGGACGATGGAGCACGTTCGTTTGGGTGGAAGCATGATAAATGCAAATTATAAACAGGAGTTGATCATACTTTTATTACAAATGGGGCGAAAGGTCTCTATTTCTTCGAGTCGTTCTTATCATCTAGTAATACCTCGTTGATGAGAGCCATGACATTCTTATGTTGAGGGTTTTCAATAATATTCTCGGGTTTTTCTTGGACAGCGCGAGACTTGTCGTAGCCTTTGGCATCAAGTAGTTCTTGCGCTGACATCGTGATGGGAGCTGCTTCTTTTGTACCAGTAGTAGAAGAACGGTCCGTGCCAAAAATGGAGGCGATGGTCGATCCTCCCGGTTGGAAAGGTCGTACAACTACCATTGGCCGGCCCTGTGCGTCAATCTCGGCTTCCTCGACCCAGAATGTGCGTTGTCGTCGATCACCCGTGAACCGAACTTCTGATGCGTATCGTCTTTGTACCGATGCCACAATGCCGGCGATACCGACCGCCATCATTTGTCTGTCTTGGTTCAGTATCCGTCCCTGGACAGGATAGTGCCACCCAACTTCGTGATGGCTGTATGTAGGTCCAACGACGCCTGATGTTGGCTTTTCACTGAACATAACGCCCAGATATTCAAAAAGCTGTTCAGGTTGTAACTTATTTTCTTTCAACTGCTGCTGGAAGGCTGGTGCCTGCTGGGCAGCCTTTTTCAGGAATCGTTTAAATTCGGCGGGCGTCATGAGTGCCACATTGTGTTCCACTTGCGCAGGTCGTGGTGCCGGTTTCCGAGAGTTGGGGAAATTCTCTTTCCAGACGTTGACAAATAGTACTTGCTTCTCTCCCGATTGCCACGTCGTCTGATGCTCAGCTGTGTCGAGGTCGCCCACCGTCACGTATGGCGTGCGGATAACTCCAGGAAGATTCCGTTTCAGACCCCAGTTACCCTTGGCTTTGTTTTTGCTGGATACATGGTACACTTGCGGTAAAGCGCGATCGTAGCTAGCTAACCTCGAATGGCGTAACAGACCGGCAAACGATTTCTCCATTTATACAAATCGTTGCCTTTAAAGAAGTTCTGCTTGTTTTGTCGGCCCGCAGCTCAGGCCAGTGATTCTGTGTGACTTTCTTACCAGCAGATATCCGTTGTTTTCGTCCGTCGATTCAACTCGAGCCTTCCTGAACTGCTTGAGGCTCCCGTAGTCCAAGTTTCCAACGTTCCGTGCGTCTTCAAACGCTTTGTTTACTTCCTTCTTCTTCGTGGAGACCTTCTTTCTTCGACTTTCCAGGTCTCTGAGCTTGTCAGTCAGCTTCTAGACTGCTGCTTCCAGCGCGGTCTCATCAAACTCAGCCCAAGGGTCTTCGTTGATCTTTGAACCAGAATGCTTTCGGGAACGCCGCTCTTCGTGCTTTGACATGACTGGGACGGTGGTGTCCTTTAGATACCCGTAGATCCGTGTTGCACCAAATGCAGTGACCGATATGCGGTAATCGAACACCGGGTTGTACTCGTCACATATCTCCTGGATTTTGTCCATGTCAAAAAAGGCTCCAAATGTCGCGTGCGTGTTTGCAATAGCCGACTTGAGACTGGAAAAGGCATCGTCGTTGTTATCGAAAAGGGCTGCAGAGTCCAATTAGAAACTGTGTATGTCTCCGGCGCTCACCAGCGGCGAAAGCTCCTGTGCCAAGGCCGAGTAGCCGATTGTTTGCAGAATATTGTTGGCCGGCGCTACGGATGGGATGTGGGTCCGCGCTCCCGTCCGTTATCTTGCACAAGATATGACCGAAGGCTGTTTGTGATCTTCAGCACCGCGTCTATCTCGGATGACTCCAAATCGGAATCGGCTCTCCATGCATCTGTCACGTCCTTTTCTTTCACGGTGCCGCCGAGATCTTTCGAAAACAAGAGACACTTGGCGCCAGCCTTGAGCTTGCCGAGCCGGGCGCTTGAAGGCTCCTTCTTGCTTGGTTCTTGCGCACTTTGCGTAGTCTCTGTCTCGTAAGGAGCTTCTTCAACTTCTTCTGTAGCCGCATATGCCACACTGTGCGCGACAACGAATGTCGACACACCGATCTGTATTTAGATAATCTGTGAGCTAGCGTAGTATTGTGCAAACGAGATCATATAAATACAGATCACTGCTCATGGATTGAACGGTAGACGATTGTTCTTTTCACTCTTTATTGTGAACGTTTTCTGTGTAAACTGCATTCACGCTTCCTATTGTAAGTAATCGTGCCTTACCTCGCCTTGTTGGTCTCGCTAGAACGTGCACGATTACAGTGCTTGTGGACAACTTGATCGTCAGAAAATTGAATATCGAAGACGAGACACTCAAGTGACCAAGTCTTCGTCTGGCGACTTGCTCGCGAGTCTCTAGTAAAAGGAAGATGTATTATTTTTATTACCATAATGACTGACGAACAGCCTCGTACTTTCTAATCGTTGCTAACTATTGACCTATACTAATTTCTATGATGATCATGCTGTACGTTCCGACTTGGTCCGGGCCATATGCCACGACCTGGCAGACGCTTGGCTTTTAGTGCCTTGATGCGGAAGGATGAGGCCAAGATGTGCTTAATGCCTTGTCCACGAGGATATCTGGTTGGATTTGTGGATTTCTGGACGATTTTCAGTTTCTCCAAAGGAGCTAAGAACGTTGTAAACACGTTTAGAGATAAAGTCGCACTTTATCTGTGAAATAAACAAAGCTTTCTTACCGCGAGCCATGTTGCAGGAAGACGGACGGTGAAAAACAAGCGGGGTATGAGGAGCGGCACAGGCTTGGTTGCCATCTCTGCTACGAGCGTCACCACCGCGAGTGAAAATTTGAGCTGTCAATCCTTCCCAGGCTTCCCCTGCAGCAGCCACGTTAAACTTCTGTTCGAAGTCTAAGCGTGCATCACCCATGCATCCCAAATCGTGACCGAATCGTTTGGGTGGCTGGACGCGGCCATACTGGATTTTGTCTACTACTTCTTCTTGCGCAAAGACGGGTTCAGGCAGTATCTGTTTGCGGTTCTTCTTTCTTGACAACCAATGGGCAATGTTCCTTCGCACTTTGTTTACCGCTGGAACGACCGCCGGAAATGCTCGCTTTTTCTTGCTGAGGGTGTCTGCAGCAGCTGATAGCGGTTCTGATGGCGCTGGCTCCTTGTCGCCGTCTTGATCATCATCTTCGTCGCTGATATCGGAGAGGTTAGCCTCTCGAAAAGCCTTCTTGACCAGTTCTCGATAGGCTTCTCTGGAAGAGGGTCCATCCGGAAGGTATGGCCCAGGAGGCGGATCCATTGAAGTAGGAGCAACGAGAACAATGGGTATCTCTATAACGCCATCGACGCTAGAACCGAGCAAGATAAAGTTTAGATGAACGGCATTCTTATATACTATAACGGCCAAACATCGTACCTGTTTCGAGAAATGATCCACAGCCGGATCGAAAATGAGATGTCGACGAGCTTTTGCCCTTGCACCGTGCACATATCGGCCTACGACACGATAAATCAGTAAACAAATCCTGAATATCCTATATGAATATCGGCCACTTACCGGAGCCTGAACAGCCAAGGTTATTGCACCCATGGCGCCAGTGTCAACAGGTCGCCAGCTGACCAGATTCTTCGCGGAAGACTTTCCGACATTTCTACATGCGGACGCGGTGGGTACGAGCACAGGACTGTTATCCGGTCCAATTGCGGAGAATGCGTTGAATCGCCTGATGAGTCCAACCTTGATATCCAACAGGCTGCGCTCGGATCGGTTGATTGCCTGAATGACAACGCAAATAGGGCTGCCGGCCATCCAGATGCTGCGCTCCATGGATACAGTAAGCTCGAGATGAGACTGGGGCTCTGTAATTGATTGCCAGACTCGACCTGTCTCATTCACTGCGCTGCATGGGTTCACGCCCACCATGGTCCGGGGGTTAGCGTGTGCGTCCGCAGAGATACCGACGTGCTCCTTGTTGGGCTTGACCGAATCATGAGCGTGGGTCGACCCAGATTTCTCCCATGAGGTGCTAGCTTGGGTAGCGGACGCGGGACTGTCCTTGAGACGCTTTAGCAGGGCATGTACACGACTGCTGACGGACTTGGATGCACTCGTGGATTTGGCGGTAAAATTCTCCGGTGACGAGTTGTGCTGAATCTCTTGCAGCTTGGATGCTGCCGATCCAGCAGGGAACTCGGTCATATCATGCATCTTGGTCGCCTCTAACTTGCTCTCCTTATACGGCAGTGGATGAGCGCGGGCATTCGTGGCAATTCTGAATCGCCGGGCGGTGCTGTAAAGTGACTGGGTGAGGGACGGAGGACGGCGCACTGTACTTGGATCAGTAGGTAACGTTGCAGTGTGCATTTGTGAGACTGTAGCCATAGAGAGAGGTGAGAGAAATAGCGTACAGGATAGAAAAGAGTAAGGGAAAAATTCTTCAGAAGCTGTGCGTTTTCAACATTCTTGTGAGACAGAAGAATGTAAGGCGAACAATGTCAAGGGAATATCTATCATGGCTCGTATACCGAAGCGATCCCAACGGTACTCAATGCTTGTATAGCCACATAAGCTACAGTGTGTGCGACAACGAATATCCGCACAATAATCTGTATTTGTATAATCTGTCAACTAGCGTAGCGTTGTACAAATGAGATCACACATGAATGCAGATCATCGCTCATCGATTGAGCGGTAGACGATTGTTCTCTTCATAAGACTTCGCTCTTTATTGTGAACGTTCCCTCTATAAACTCGGTTCACGCTTGTTACTGTAAGTAATCGTGCCTTACCTCGCCCCGCTGGTCTCGCCAGAACGTGCACGACTACATGTTCTACGGACTCCTGGGCCTCTACTACATGGCCTTCATCCACGTTTGCCTCGAACAATTGCTCTGCGATATGCACCTAAGAGCGCCCACTTAATCCAAAAGACATGAACAGAACATCAGAGCCTTGAACTTACCTTCTCTTTCTCACAGGCATTTTCAGCTTCAAGGCATTCGTCGTTCTATGTGCCCAGCTACATCTGGATGTTTTACAGATGGGAGACCTGCAATTAGCATTACGGCGACTTTCAAATGACATTATTGTACTTGCCTCCATAGAGCCTCCTGTTGTTTTTGAAGACGCTTGTCCCATTCTTCGCTGATTCTGTCGAGACATACGTGGCATTGGTAACGGCGAGTCTGCCGCTTTTGATACTCGTCGTCGTCTGCTAGTTGTGGGAGGCGATTTTCGTCAAGCCCAAAATCAGCCAACTTGACTCGGATATTGGGAAACATCAAGATGTTTTCAGGCGTAAGGTCAGGGTGCGCACCGTATTTCGGTAGCAATGTTTGACCGCGTCAAGGAGCTGAAGCAATACATGTCGGATGGCTCGGCTGCTGCATTTTCGGTAGTATTTCTTCTCCTTGAACAGCCTTTCGCTCTGGATACTGCGTTGCGAATGTGGGCTAGATTACTTTTCCTCCTTCTTCGCAGCCTTCTTTTCTGCCAGTGTCTGTATGAGCTTTTTGTAAGAGGTCTCGCGTTTCGGCGTAAGAGGAAACCTCAATAAATCTCGTACAATGTATTCGGATGCTTTTCTGACAATGGGACATTTCCAGATATTGTCAAGCTTCCTGGAATTGTTATCGTATTCGACGCCGTAATGCATGTTAAGGATGCATAAGGGAGCACCAAAAAGGTTGTTCGGAAGCAACGGCGATGCGACAAATCACAGATCCATGAGCTTCTTCGAGAAGAAAAGCTGTAGAAGCCGAATCCACAGCTGGCGCCCTATCAAAAAAGCGAGCAAGGCGCGCAGGGTCCCCACTGCTGAAGAGCTCTGCGAGAATGTCGTCAAGTTGGATATTGTCCCATAACTCTAACAAATTATATCTTCACGGACAAACGATGCGCGCCGTCCTCAGATGATCGTTAAGCACATGTCTCCTGGTAGCTACATGATACAGCATCATCCAGCCCCTGACACTACACATAATCCCCGATTTTAGCCTACTAATTTTCTGCTGACTAGAGGAGTTTTAGCAGGAAATCAGCCGACTGACTAGCCGCTTAGTCAGCAAAATTAGTCGGCTAAGTGGCCGTTAGTCAGTCGGCTAACTTTTCTGCTGAAAGATACTCTAGTCAGTCGACTAACCACCTGCTAACTACAAAGATGACGCAACGGCCGTCCAACATAGTTATTGGTTATGCTGCATGAGTTGGTTGATCACCATTGGCTCTCTTTCTCCATCCATACAGCTTTTCACTGACGCTGATCGTTTGGATTCTGTCGTGTTTGTCTATTTACGATACTGAACCATTTAACAAAAGAACTGGTAGTTTATTATTTTAAAAATATTAAACCATTTTATTTTGATTCATAAAACATTGTTATTCATACATATGCTTCTACGCTGCGTATTTTCATGGTTATTTCACTATTAAAATTACAAACAGTGATCATGCAATGGCAGTGATGCCACCATGAGCCTTGGAGAAATACTAATATTAGTCGACACATAATGAATGTGTAAGCGCCTACCTCAAGATGAGCTAATGGGATCAGTGGGTCAGTAAAAATGATGTGTTAGTGAGTCTAACAGATCACACAGCGAGTGTGCTAGTGAACATGACACGTTAGCGAAGAGAAAGCGTTAGCAACATGATAGGTTAGTAAAGAGAGTACGTTAGCAAACATGACAGGTTAGTAAAGAAAACGAGTTAGTAAGCATGTCGATTTGGTGGAGTGGACATCATCAGTTAGTAAAGAGTGCGTTAGTAAAGTTGATGAGAAAGCGAAACATTGCGCTAAAAAGTCATTAATTAGTACTGCAATGACTAAAAGTTAGTCTTCCGTTTCCAACAATTCGTAGCCAGAAGGTAAAACGTCGACATCTCATAGTTCGCCATCTGCCAGCTGCAAGAGCTGTGTATATGGGGAAAAAAGAAAAATTTTTTTCTCTGACTTAACCTCTGGATTGAGCTCCTCTGTCACACAGCAATGGACAAGCTATTCGACTTTTGTCTACCTGGCTACTCACCTAAACACTCCTTTACTGACTGTTCTATTAACTATCCCAGCTGCATTCCAGTACCGGGAAAGTAACGTTTTCAGCACCCGTGTCTACTCTTCCGGCCCGAATGTGATCCGCCATTAGCCCAAAATTTTTCCCGATTATATTCCACAGTCCCTGCTGCACAATAAGCACAATTAGCACCATGAGCACACCAATTCTGACTCACAAACTTGATTACCATTTTTTGAGTGTTGCCTAAAAAGAAATAATAAAATGCCAGGCACGCGCCTACAGTGTTTCTTCCAACTGATTGACCGCGCAATGCTCGACTTTGAAAACCTTGACCCAGAATTACAGCAAAGCTGGTTAGAAGAAATGGAGCGTTAGCAGCAATACTACGCGACATTTGCGAAGCGTGCAAATGTCACTGTGGACGAAATGAAGATTGCAGCTAAGCTGACCAACGGCGTCAAAATCGCTGGCCACAAGCGTCGTCTCAGCAAGTGGAACAAGTTTTACAAAAAGAAGTTTAAGACCATGCAATGTGAGAGCCAGTTCTACTTTAGTTGAAACGTTCAAAAATTGATGACAAATAATTATGATGATATTCCGGATATGAAGTTGCTGAAGGTGCATCACTGGCTGAGAAGAACGCCATCATGAAGGCTTCTTTTAAGCCTTGGAGAACGGCGAGGATCTGTCGACGTCGAGCAGCGAGGAAGAAGCACAACCGGTCTGCGCGTCCGAGAAGAAGGCTGCTTCGAGAGTGGTTGCGAAAGCGAGAAGATCCATATCGCAATCACTCAAGGAGCTTAATGACACCTATAAGGTGCATGGGCTAGTCTGCTTAGTCCGAGAAGCAGCTGGCCAACCTAGTGAATGGCATTACATTGCCACTCCTGGTAAGCCTTTTACTGAAATCTCGTATACAGACCATTGATTAAATCCCCCTAGGTCTTGCACACACTGGGCACTCAGTCACT
>JSYX01000319.1:0-38960 GCA_000787465.1 Thermomucor indicae-seudaticae
ATTGCAGGGTTCGACGCTCCCCCCCCCATTTCTGTCGGGAATTCCTTCCGGTAGCCGAGGCCGTACAAGAAATCGTATTCTCCGCCTTTTCATTCCTGTTGCTCTCTGTTGTTCAACAAATTCTGAGTGGCAGCATTGACGACAAGGACGAATGTAGCTGCCATACCCCTTTAGTATGCACTACTTTAGGGCACATTCACAACGCCGGTTGTCAATACTTAAATTCAGGAGAAGATCCGCATCTAAGCAAACAATCCTGCGCTATGGGAGCGCTTGTTACGGTGGGCAGCTGATGCGTTTCGTTGTTGAAATCCCCAGCAGATGGCATCAAGACCTTGGTCATATAACGATACGTCACCACTGAGGCAGCTCCAGACCTGGATCACAGCTAGCAATAGCTCGTCACGTATCCGAAGTGCTGACCAGCACGTTGGATTGAGGTCTTGAATGGGTGAAGAAGGCAACTGTTGGCATTCATATATACATGCATTTTATTTTATTAACTCTTCTCTTTATAAACACGACGACGCCGAGCTGGTTCTGCATCAGTTCTTACCTGTTTACGTGGAGCTCGACTTGCACTTGCAAGCCACAATCGCAAACAGCAGCAGCACGGATTCCTCGTGGTGGCAGCCAGCTCAACCTTAACTGGCTATTGCGACAGGCGATGTAATGGAGATGTCGACTTCCCACATATTCCTGACTTATCAATGCTTTATGCTCGATAGAGCGAACTAGGGGCACAAAAGCAAGTACAGTACAAGCAAAATTAAACCGCGAGAAGTATAAGTTGATGAATATGTCGCTTTCCGAGACTGTCTGTGTACAGCTGTCGAATTCCCGTCTTCTTGATTAAGACCCATGTTCTGTTTTGCCATCAATAAAATTGACATGCCCGAACACATTCCCTGACGTAGAATACCAGAGAGTTGCTGTTGTGATGGTTTTCATCCCTCACACATAGCCTGGCGGCGACCAGTGGTTGGTTGATATTTGGAATGGGAAATAAGGCAATAGGTGTCATCATGCAAAAATTATTAGATATTTCATAAACGCCAAGTAATCTCAGGCGGCAACGCGAGATAGAACCAAGTGTCGGCGCAAAATGTTATGAGAAACAAATGATTACAAGTGCCAAAAAAACAAGGGGAAATCCAGTAATACAGTCAAACTTGGTTAGAAGCACATCCAGGCTGGCTATAAGCACCAGCAACAAGACACTGATAATATGATTCCGATTGTTGTTATATAGTGTCCTGCCAGCAGTTGCCATGTTGTCTAATGCCGTCTACCACTGTTCCTGCAATAAGAAAGCGCAAGGGAATTCCCGTCGCAACAAAGATGCATGCGGTTGAACACTGTCTAGCATATTGCTAAAATGATACGTAGGATAAACTGCAAAGAAATACCATTCGCTAGTCAGACAAGGCCGTACTTTGTTGCAGAAAAACGACCAAGCTTGCATGTCAGTTAAAAGCACACACCTCGATATAAGCAACAAAAAGTCGTGTTGCTTATAGCCCAGGTACAACTAAACGAAAAACTCGAATGGGTCATCGGATCATGGCTACTCCTGCGCAGCTCTATCTACGGACATCTTCCTTTCTCGAAAGAACTGCAAATCGCTATACGGTAGATGTAATACTTTCTCAAAATCCAAACCGTAGAAACAAGTGGACGTCTTCTTGGCAGCCGTGATCCATGGAAATTCTTTCGTGTCACTTGACGAAATTGTCTAAATTTCACACTCGAAAGATCATAATAAGGGACGCGGAGCTTGGTTGATCCAGACCCTTCCAACTGTGTTCCCCTTCCCCTTTATTACTGGCTTCTTACGAGTGCCATTCTTAGAGTCTTTGTATTCATGAAGTATATACTCTTAATAACACTGGTACTTGCTTTACATTGGACCATTGCGTCAGCCACACAGTCCAGATGGAAACGGCAAGGTAACTTCCCCCCCTTTCTCTTCCACTTCTGTTTATATAAAGATCAAGCTCTCGTTTTTTTACCTTATTCTAACAAGCTTTTAGAGGTTGCATCAGCTACTTGCGGACAACAACCTAATTCAGTCGCCATCTGCTCTCCGTCTACAAACGAAACGTGGTACAATGGCACCTATCAGGAATTTACGTGGAATTACAAGTACGTGTCTAAGAGATTTCTTTTTTTTCTCTCTCGCAATGCCCAGACCGTGTACTTAATTCATTATTTTTTTGCTAGTAATGCTGCATTTACAGATTCTGTAAGTCGTTCGAAAAGAAGAAAAAGAAAACCGACAAATATTAAGCCTTTCTTAGGCTACCGTGGATCTGTATTTACTGTACGAATCGAACGGAACGTATAACGACGTTAAAGTGTGGTACAACCTGTCGCGGACGTCTGGCGTACTTGTGAGCCTGGTCGACGACAGCTGGTTTCCGTCGCAGCTTCCCGACAATTCACCCAACAAGACATGGTATCCGTATGCTTATATGCTCGCACCCGGGTTCAATTACCAGGAGGAAATTGACAAGTTAGCGACCAAATCGACTTATTTCCCAGCACCTGTTCAGTTTATACTGATACGTAAGAAATAGCTAAGGAGTAATATAGTCGCTAAAGGAGATAATATTCACCAAAAAAGTTCTATACTAGAGAACGCACACAATACGACAAATAACACCGTCTTCGGTCCCAACAACACTGATAACAGTAACAGCAACAGCAACGAATCATCGTCCTTCAAGCCATGGATGATTGCAGTCATTGTTGTGGTTTGCGTCTTGTTTTTGGCAGCTTGTGCAGCAGTCTTTTGGCTTGTGCGAAGATTACGAAGGTCAAAGGCAGCAACAGCAGCAGCAGCAGCAACAACAGGTGGTGCAGGAGAACAAAAGACGTTGGTTGATGACGAGCCATCCAACTCGCCAACCAGCACGGGTGCCGTTGCACGAAATTTCCAAGCGGGATCCGTTACGAATGCGAGCTCAACGGGAGGCGATATGCGTGACATGTCATCTATTCACTCATCCACACCGATTGTCGCTCATGGAGGATCTTTGCGTGGTTCACCAGTAACTCAATCTCCGTCGACGACGAAAAGCATCAATGATCCCGAAAAGGCACCTTCTTTTGTTCCTCCTCACATCATGCAACATTCTGAAGCACGAGGGTCTAGCTCGATCCTCAGCTCTACCGATGCATTGATGATTGCAGATACCTTTAGGCAGTTTATGCGGAAACCTGAATGGAATGACCAGCATGAAGAAGAAGAGGAGGAGGAAGAAGGAGGCATCGGTGCTGGTTTCAAGGCATCTCCTCAACAGCAACAACCAGAATCAAATCCTACACACTTAGGCGAGGAATTACTGCGGAAAGAACTAGCAGAGGAAGGTACACCTGTGCAGAACGTTGGACACTCTTCTTCTACTTCTCCGCATTCCTAAAATCTTTTGCTGTGTTTTTCTATTTATTGTTCTCTGCTACTGGATACCCTTTACAGGCTTTCTCAAATTCTCTCTCTACCTTGTATTATTCTTTTTCTTTGCAGGCATCTTTCTCTCTTTAATCTATATCTTGAGCATACATTATAATGACCCGTCCTAGTTTGAAAAATGCGCTTCATGGTGTGTTTGGTGTTTACAAGCCGCAAGGTTGGAGGTCTCGCGAAGCAGTTAATGTCGTCATGGACACATTGTCCCTGCAACTCGCTCAGCGGCTCTTTCAGAGACATCAACCTGTTTTGAAGCGTAAAGAAAAGATCAAGATTGGTCATGGAGGCACCTTGGTAAAATCTCGTTGGTCGATCGGACAGGAGAGATCGTGTGCTTATTCGTTCCTAGGATCCTTTAGCGGAAGGCGTACTGCGTAACGTAAATGAACTGGAGTGGCCAAAGAAGCTGTTTTCTTAATCAAATTATAGCCCTTGGCGTAGGTGATGGGTGCAAAGCGTTATCAAATTATTTGCAAGGCACAAAGGTATGAAAGAGCTGGAGGGAATTGAGAGTGTTTACCAACGCGTGTCTGTCTAGGAATATCTGGTCCAGGCACAATTCGGCGCTGCCACGGATACGTTTGACAGTGAAGGAACAGTAATCCATACAGGCCCCACGGATCATCTTTCACGCGACAGGATTAAAGAGGTCTTGCCTCTATTTCGAGGAGAAATTGATCAGGTGCCTCCCATGTAAGTATCCCTGTGTTTCTAATTTTACCATGGTTGTTATTGTTGTTGTTGATGATTCCCCCCGTCCTGCCAGATATTCGGCCTTGCGGGTACAAGGTAAACGACTGTACGATTATGCACGCCAAGGAGTGCCTGTGCCCGTGCCCCTACAAGCACGAAAAGTCACGATTCATCGTCTTGAACTCGTTGATTATAATGAAACAAGTCAGACGTGTGTGCTTCAGGTTGAATGCGGTGGGGGTGCTTACATGCGGAGCTTGGTCCACAATATGGGCGAAACACTGGGTTGTTATGCTCACATGAACGGTCTGAAACGAACCAAGCATGGACCCATCACGTTAAACGACTGCGTTCCTCTGGTTGATCGAGACGGAAAAGTCATTTTGGACCTTGACCAAGTATTGCGCGTAATCAATAAAATGCAACATCCATGAATGTTTATGCGTCGTACCCAAATTTGGAAGTGCATGAAACCAAAACCCATTTACCTCCCCTTAATTTGTCAAACAGTTAAGTTGTCCAGCAAAGTGCTCCTTTTCGCGAACTTACTACTTTACTACTACTACTACTATTACTCACAGCAACAATCATGTCGTCAGCACAAGATATCCCGTCAGAGCTTATTCTGCACATTTTCAAATACCTCGCTCACCCTGCCGATCTACTTAGTTCAGCGCTTGTCTGCAAATCCTGGAGCACCCATGCTCTCGAACTGCTCTGGTACAAACCGAATTTTGTCCGATCCACAGCATGGGCTAGTTTTTGCAATGTCATGCAACAATTACAACAACACACCCGACCTCTCCCCACCATGTTTCCATATACTGCATTTATTCGTCGCATCAATCTGTCGCTGCTAGCAGCAGAAATTCAAGATGAGCACTTGGCATGTCTCAAAGTGTGCACACGGCTGGAGCGGCTCACGCTGACGGGCTGTAATCGGCTCACGGACCGCGGCCTGATAGAGTTTTTGGGCACAGAAACCCGCAAATGTTTGGTGTCGATGGATTTGAGCGACGTGACGCAAGTGACGGATATCACGATCAAGCGAATAGCAGAAACATGTCCGAATCTGCAAGGATTGAACTTGAGCATGTGTAAAGAAGGAGGAGGAGCAGGAGAACAGTTTAAAGGTGTGACGGATGAAGGGATCACGATGCTTGCCAGAAAATGTCCTGGTCTTCGAAGGGTAAACAAAGACAGATATGATGGTGATGAAGGCGAGAAAACGTAACTGAGAGAGAGACAACTGTATAGATAAAACTCAACAATTGCGTAAAGATAACAGACGTATCAGCCATCACACTCGCAGAAAACTGCCCAGCGCTGCTAGAGATTGATTTGATGAACTGCACGATTACGGACGCAGCATTGCATGCCGTGTTTCGATACAGCCGAGAACTGCGAGAATTCCGTGTGAACCAGTGCACGATGATCACCGACGCGGCCTTTATGCAGTCTGCGCTCACGAGTGCACCTCAAGACAACTACTATTACTATGACCAGCTCAGAATACTGGATCTGACCAACTGCTACGCCATCCAAGACTGTTCTGTACGAACCATCATTGCCGCCGCACCCAAGATTCGCAACCTCGTGCTCAACAAGTGCCACAACATATCCGATGACAGTGTCTTGGCCATTTGCAAGCTCGGACGCTACCTCCACTACCTCCACTTGGGCCACTGCATCCGGCTCACCGACTACTCGATTGTCCAGCTCGCGCGCCACTGCACACGGATCCGATACCTCGACCTGGCTTGCTGCAGCCAACTCACAGACCGGTCCGTGATCGAACTCGCGACGCTGCCCAAACTGAAGCGGATCGGCCTGGTCAAGTGCGCCAACATCACGGACCAATCCATCTATGCCCTCACGAGCCACCCGCGCATTGCCCATTCTCTTGAACGCGTTCACCTGAGCTACTGCGGTCGATTGACCGTACCGGCTATTATGCAACTCGTCAACTTTTGTGAGAATCTGACGCATCTCAGTCTCACCCAGGTTCGGGCGTTCTTGCGGCCCGACTTTCAACAGTTTTGTCGGATGCCGCCGAGAGACTTTACGCCGCAACAGCGAAGTGTGTTTTGCGTGTTTTCGGGTCGCGGTGTTCGGGATCTTCGGGCTTACCTGAATACGTTGTCTGCCGCAAATTTGGATATCCAGCAACAACAAGGGCAGCGGCAGCAGCAACAACAAGAACAACAACAACAACGTCAGCAACAGCAGTTTGTTGCACTGGCTGGTCGGCGCACTCTGGACGATCTTGCTGCTACTGCGGCGGTCGCGCGTGCTGCTGCTGGTGGTGATGAAGATGTGGATGGTGATGATATTGAAATATTATAACATCGTTTCTTTCTTTTGGGTTTGCAGGTTAAACAATACAAGAAGACAGCAAAAAAGTATGCAATGTGTATATATCTATTTACATGATGGTATTGCTTATCTACAAGTCGATTTTGCAACCTCCAAATGATCCGTCGTTATCTTTCATGTGTATTGGGATTAGTAGTGTGTGTATATAGCTATGGACAAGGGGGGATTTACCTGTTGATTATCTAAGCTTTCGCGTAAACACACCATGGCTGCTTCTCGAAAGAGGTTTTCTATTTCAGCACCTAAAGCCAATATCTATGTTTGCTAACATGTTTCTAGAGTTCGTTATGGGCCGAAAAGGTTACCTGACCAGCCTTTTGTATCTGTGACTAGTTGATCCTGATAACTAGGACTTATCACTACCCGCATCTTTTTGCAAAGTCCTTGAATGATGGCCCGTCGTTGCTGTTGCAAGAAGTCGTGAGTCACGCGTTGTTCCAAGGAGGAGGCACAAACGAACCTGATCGTCGGGTAGAGGTATATAAATATGTTCATCGAACCGTCCTGGTCTTAGAATGGCAGGATCGATGACATGGATCCGGTTCGTAGCTAACAAGTAACCGCGCGCGCGCTAAGTCAAAGCTTTCCTGTCGTACCGACATGGATGGATTGTCTTTACCTCCCAGGACCATGACATCAATGTGTGCCGTCTCTGGATTTGATTTGTTGAATAGACCATCCATCGCTAATATCTTTTCTCAGTTTTCCCCTTCTGTCTCTCTACCATCCATGGCGCTTGTTTTTTACCAGTCAAAAAGCTCGTGACAATTCTATCACTCGTATTCTCGGATGTGGATCGGTCACCTCGTTTGGACAAGAGCATATCGATTTGGTCAATAAACAAAATACATGGTGCATTCGCACGTGCTTGCGCAAATACTTTGGCGATATTCCTCTCGGATTCGCCAAGGACTTTGGACCGTATTTGAGAGCTCTGAAAGATCGTATAAGCCTCTTTTTTTCTCAAAACAAAAGAGAGGATGCAGTTACCTCGACAAACATGAAATTGACGCCAGCAGCTGAAGCCAGAGCACAACACAATCTGGTCTTGCCGACACCAGGTGGACCGTGCACCATGATACCCCGTGGAGGTGTGATGCCTAACATTTTGTATTCTTCTGGATTGTGAAACGGATGGATCACGGATACCTAAAATCATAATCTTATAGAGTTTGTGCCCCCTTTTCCTTTAAACAAAGAGAGAGAACTCACAGTGATATCTTGGATAATGGTATCCATGCCGTACAAGTCTGAAAACTGCACGTCTGGTACCTATACTCTGCATACAGTGAATCATAGTCGGTCTTTATTTCTGTCTTGTTACTTGCCTTGGACGCATATTCACTCATACCAGAAGGTCGGACCGTCTTGAGCGCGTCTTGGAAATCTTGCCATTGGACGGGAGTAGCAGTTTTGTCTTGACGGATCCGCTGGAGAAGAACTTGAGTGCACAAGCTTTGAAGGTCGCTTGGCACGAAACCATGCGTGACGCTGGCAACGCGCTTCAAGATGTCCTGTTGAGAGTCCAATGGTAAATCTACATGGTCCTGGTTAGAGAGTGTGTGTGTGTGTGTGTGTGTGTTTCGCTCTGTCTGTTATGTGCAGCTTACGCTGAGCCAATATCTCTAGAATCTCAAGTCGCTGTTGTGGTGTCTTGATTTGTATCTCATAAACCATATCCAGTCGACCTGAACGAAGGAAACATGGATCGATAGCATGAAATCTGCTTGTCACTCCTTGGATTATTTTTAATGTCAATCCTCCATCCCATTAGGAGTGGAATTTGATTTTACCAATGATAAAGACACGATGATCGTCGCGCTCCAAGAATGATAGCAACACGGACGCGATACGGACGTCCAAGTCACCCTTCTTGTCCTTTAATCGCCCCGCCAACAATTCGATCTCGTCCATCACGACAATGGATACAGGTCCCGCGTTGCGCGCTTCTTCCAAGATCTCCAATAACCTCGACTCACTTGCACCTTCCTCTATAGATTACGGATAAGTGTTCCTTAAAGAGACGACGAACGGGTGCTTCAATGAACCTGTTTGGTAGATATCCGAGCCATTCACAATAAAATAGGGAAACGGTCCGCTTTCTAGGTTGTTATTATCCCCCTTAGTCTTCTTTTCTTTTTTTATTCTTAGAGAGGACTCATACGTGCAATTGCTAATGCTGTCGCGGTCTTTCCGACGCCTGGCCTTCCATGCAGAAGGACGCCTCGAGGAGGCTTCGTTTGTCTTTTGGCATTCACAAGCGCGATGGTCTTGATGATCTCACGGATCCACGCTTGGCTGCCGCCAATGCGACGAGTGACGGCATCAATCCACGATTCGATGCCAACAGGATCAGCTGCCATGTCTTATCAAGGTGATCGCAGATCAATTCTGTGCAGCAGCAGAGCCGAAGCATTCAACTCCCGCTTTCTTCGTGGCCATGAATGGAAGGAAGCACGGAGGTTATATCGCCTACCTGGCATACTGCTGCCAAACTCGGACGAGCCATGTGTCAGCATGGTCTCGAAAGCTATAGCACATTTCATTTAATGCCACTTGCATTTTAAAGCGACCTGGGATGATCCGTTTTAGGCTGAACAAGTTATCTTGGGAGAACTTGCAAGTTAAAAAGCCTCACATCGAAAAAAAAAGTAAAAACGAAAGTGCGACTGCTGACGTACAAGGCGATACAGTCGAACCATGGTTATAAGCAGATTTGACTGCAACCACCAGGTTTTCCTTGCTACTTTTTGCCTCCATAATTATCGGTGGACACAGTTATCATTGAAAATCTAGGCAGCAAAACTGATACTCCGCAACGAAAACATGCTAAAGTTTGGTTCTTACAATCATTTTTGATTGTATATTAGGACGGAAGTATCTGAGACAACCAACAAGTCTAATTTCTATTCATTGTGGATACCGGTACAGTCGACCGCAAGCTGTCGGCTCCCTTGACTTCCGTGGAGTTTTTGAAATTAACCGAGATAAAATCAACCGTAGTCGACTGTAGTAGTTCGTTCCCTGAAAACCTTGAAATAAATGAGTGCTTGAAACTAAGCGAGATAAAATGAACGTACGCCTGTTTTATGCGACAGGAGTATGAAAATCGTCAAAAAATTTTTCCACGTGCTGGCAGTTTGTACACCCCTGAATGAACAATGACGGCTGTTCCCCTAATTTATCCTTGATGACTGACCTCACTTTCATACGTTTCACGGACAAATACTAATTTCTATAGGTCAGCAAGTCTGGACAGAGCACGAATAGAAATATTCATGAGCGAAAACCCTAATAAGGATAGTCTTGATTTACGGATTCGGCAACTGCATGTTGTACTAAATACCAGCAGGGCTCGTATATCGTGCCATCGAAATTCTTATTTTAGCAACAGTGCATCCACAAATAAATATAATGTACTTGAAATAATTTCTATACTTCATTGGCTTTCCTCTAGACCTTACAAATATTCAGTATCCTAGAAAGTACTGTGACAGAGGACCAGCAATAGCTTTACTACGAAGATATTCATGTTTACATGCGATATCACAGACACCTTTGCAGCTTTTAACAGTCATCATGTCGCTTATAGTTCTCTCTCTCTTTGATTGTAAGCGATAGCTTGAGTTCAGAATTTTCCCCTGCGAATGCTTGCCTTCCAAGACCGTTGAGTATGGTTGCCCCAATGATCATCCTCGGTATTATATGTACACTCTTGCTTTCGTATAAACAGTGAGAAGGACTGGCAATAAGATTTTTGAATGAACAAGGCTGCTGGCCATATTATGTTACGTACTTGCGATGCTTGATGGCCACATATTGTTATTTGACAATTCTAATGGCCGTACTGCTACTTCTTATTTTTTTCCATACTGGTATTATTCCACAGTACTGAACACACAAACAGCAAGACTTGTTTCCTACAGAACTTTTGTTTCCACTTGGAACGGTCAACTCCCAACTTTATGCACTGCAAATAACGAAGAATAGAATGCAACGATGCAAAGTGGAAATGCATTGAGGTCTACTCTAACTGTCCTTGGTATGCATGATAAGTATAATAAATGCCAAAAACGAGAAAGAGAATAGCTCCTGACAAGGTAACTGTACGAACAGAGATCTTGGCGGCCAACATACGTCCACCTATGACAGCCAATGCTGTGCACATGGTGTGGCCTACAATGACACCAGTTGTCACCCAGTAAACGTTCTAGAGCAAAAGAACACTTTAGTTTCTCCACTAAACTCTCCTTTTTTTTCTCTCTCTCTTTGCCTACGTTCGCTGCTGCCAAAGCAATGGTAGAAATTTGTGACCGATCACCCCATTCACCCAAGAACGTCAACACAAAGGTTTGCACAAAGACAGGCGAAAAGACCAGTTGCATCAGATTCATGAGACCTTCCTTGAGCTGCCGGGTTTTACTCTTTCTGGAACGGTGCTCTTCTTCTGGTTCGATTTCCAAACCGCCGACCTCCATCTTCTTTACGGTGTGATGCTGGCCTTCCTCAGCTTCTCTTAGCTCTTCCTCGACTTCGGTCATCTCTTCGTTTTCGTCGTCAGGGCTCATGTGCGAGCCTTCCCAGAGCATCCGAATACCGAAGGAAAAGAACAGGATGGCCGCCAACACGTCGGTGTACGCTTTCGGAATCAGGTTAGGTACGACGTGGCCCAAGAACGCTGACAGAACGGACATGAGGACAAGCGAAGAGAATGCCGCAGAGAACACAACAAAGCGTGAATGCTTCATGGCCATGATGGCGGCAATCAGGAACGTCTTGTCACCAATCTCGGATACAATAATCATGAGCAAAGAAATCAAGAGCGATTGTTCCAGGTCAGTGAGATCATCTTCAGATTGTACTTGTAGTTGTTGTTGCCCTGCGGTAGTCGTCGTAGTAAAGTCGTCGTACGCCTTCACGGTACTGCTGGTTGTCAAGTCATTGTCGTTCGTCACTGGAAAAGCAGCGGCATCCGCCAACTGAATATCATTTCATTGAATGACAAAGAAGCACGATTGGGAGGCCGTTGTTGTGTTCATATTATCTATACCTCTTCTGCTGGGTTATCTTGACCATATACTACACATGCGCCAAATAAAAGAAGGGTAACCAAGAGGCCAATGAATGTAAAACTAGACCACCGACGAGTCATGATGCATCAGCAAGGGAGCGAAGGAGCTTATCATCTCTCTTTTTTTTTTCTTCTGAAAATGACGGGACAAATCAGGTCCGACCCACTGAGTGGAAATCAATTAATCACCATAACAACACTATTGGGTTCGTGACCTGATAAACGAGAAGGCCCTTGGACGATTCCGTTGTTGTTCTCTCGGTCGTCCACGATGGTCTAAATCCGACTGCAGGGCGTGGGCCAGGGAACGAAAGACTTCGTCATTAATGTAGTAAGCTTGGAATAGTAATTCAAAAACATGCAGTCGTTCTTCGAGTCGTGCCATTCTGTCCTCTTGTCGTTCCTCTTCTTCTTCGTCTTGATGGTCACTTTTCGATGTCATCCATGATTGTCGTTTCTTATTAGGAGGAGGAGGAGGAGGAGGTGGTGGTGGTGGTGGTGGTGGTGAAGAAGGACCATCGTTGACGACGGAGAAACGGCGGTGAACGGGATGCACGATAGGCAGGCTCACGACCACACCTTGTGGGATGATGCGCGATTTGAGCCCTCTAAAGAGCGAGCGCCGCATCTGGCCGACGGACCACCGGTGGACCACGCCCCAGGGTGAGCGAGGTCGGTAGCCAAACAGACACGTTTCCAGGCCGACGATGATGCCCAGAATGCCGCCCATGATGCCCGTCGCATTGAGGAGCGTGAAAGCGCGCTGTTCGCGAAGGACGGTGGTCTCGTATTGGGACGGAAAGACATGCAGCGATCCCAGAGGCGCTGGCTCTGTCGAGTAACTACTCGGACCGGGCTCGGACACCGCTTCGGTCTCCACCGCATACTGCGTTTTCCGAAGCGGAGCAAATCCAACGTAGTTCCACCAATCCTCTTCTTCTGAAAAGACTTGGTACTCGATCAGCGTGTAGCTGCTCGTGCTCACGACTTGCGGGTCCAGATCAAACGCATTCTCGGTGCGCAGATTCTCTTGCTCCGCAGACTGAAATTGAGCGTTCTCGTCTGGCCGGTACCATTCGAATGGAACGCCCTGTATGTTGTCTTGCAGGCCGTACACAGCGACATTTGGATCGTGGTACTTGTTGTAGAATGCAATGTGGACCAAGTTTTGTTCGCTGGAAGGAGGAGGCGGGCCGTAGTAATAGAACTTGAGGTAAGAACCATTACTTGCGCTTGTTCGGTCGTTCGTGCGACCGAGCCGGAAATAAGTGGGTGCGCGAAAAAGGTAGCACGTCAACTGTCCGCCGTAATAGCTGAGGCCGCTCTGAATGTTGTCGGTCATGTTGATGAGGTACTGTGAGCAAGGGTCGCCAAAGTCCGTTGAGCATTGCACGTAGGGCATCGTGCCATTTTCAGGTGACCATCCATCAAAGCAAAAACGAATATCTACGCAATAATTAGGATGATTTTGTTTTTTAAAGAAACCACCTTCGAGTGGACTAGATATTACCTGGAACATCTATTGTATAGTCTGGTGTATGGACATCGTATCGTTGGTCAATGACGGGACTGTCACGAACCTGTAGCACAATCACCACCAGCACGCAGATAAAGATGGAATAGAACAATAGACGGCAAAACAGTCGAGTCGTTTCAGCCCATAAAGGTTCGCCAGCTCTGTATATATGCACAAATCATGAATAAAGCTTGTCTTTTCGTATCCATCATCATTTGATCGTACCGTGGTCCCCAAATCATTTTTTTGACGCCTTGAATCAGGTGTCGAGGGCGCAAATGTAGCCTCCGGTAAAGGAACCAACCGCACGTGAAGAACAGGATGGAACCAGCCAAACCGCTCAGGGCCGCCACAGTGGCAACCAGTGCCACACTCGCTATGTCATCCCTTGGTGGCGGCAATGCGTCGGGTGGCGGAATCCAGATACCCGTTTCCGCGTCAAACACGTATAAACCGTCGTAGATCGTGTGATAATTGATGCCTAATATATTCACGTTTCAACATTCCCCCGCAGCTTTTCTTTCACTATAGAAAGGGATGATCCTTACCAAACCCAATCACCATCTTGGTGTCGTCGACAATGGACGCCGCAGCAAAGGACCGAGGGAAGGGCTGATAAGGAGACGGTTCAGGTATCATCCAAGTCCACCGACTGGTATCGAGAACGGCTGTCATATCGGATGCGTTGCCGGTGGAAGACAGATAATTATGGAAAGGCTGTGCCATGCCATTCTGACCTCCACAAATGACAATTCTATCATTGCTAGCTGATTGAACTCATCTTAAGAAACGAATATTCGCCTGCTTTCTGTATGGCCCAACTCGACTTACTGGTCACGGCACTATGGTATATCCGTGGTAATGGCACTGGGTTTCCAATCAAGCGCTGTTCACGCCACCGTCCACTTACAGTGTCATACACCGCTGCGCTGTCCAATGGAAACAACTGCTTGGTCGTGATAGGATTTGTCGTGTAATTGCCGATACAGTGGTATCCGCCCAGCAGTACCATCTGTCCGTCGCTTTTGTTTTTTCCCCTTTGTTATCCCCTCATTCTCATCATTTGGCATACATGTCTATTTTTACCTAAGCATGCTCGCCGTATGTCCACATCGGGCCGTCACTGCACCATCCAACGGTATCCTCGTCCATTGATCGGTCTGAAACGTGTACATCCAAAAGACATCGTCCAAGGGACCCGTGACATTCATGCCTCCAAATAAATAGGCCTTGTCCCGTTCCGGGCTCATAACGACCGAGTGCCAGTACCGCTCCAGAGGATGGTGATCCAATGTCTGCTTTTGAAGTGGCGTCCAGGTCAGGGTATCAAACGAGAACCGGTAATACCGAAGTGGCTCAGGTGGGAGACTTGTGTTCAAGGGGTCAACAGGGTGATGTCCGCCGAACGTGTACAGCGTCCTGTCTGATGGAGACACCATTTGGCCATATATGAGGGCCGGTGATGCATATGGGTCGGTGGGTACCTGCTCGAGGGAATCGATTCTACTCGGAAGTGACCACAAGGCTTCCATGTTCCAAGGGGATACGGCATAGTAGCCACCGTAAATGTAGACGGTGTTGTTGATGGTGACGGCGGTGGAACCATAGATCGGCTTATCCGTGGATCGAAGTTCTTGACCTGCAGGAATTGCATCTGTTGCCATGGTATCTTTATAAAGTACACAATTTTGTTACAGACATATAGAAGGAGCTGAAAACGAAAGAGAAAGAGAGAAAAGGATGCAAAGCAAGGAATAAGGAGTTAGCTATTTTTCGTTAAGGTTCGCCGTCAGGCAATACGACGCTAGATGACCGGATAGGGGGTTCCAGCCACCAAGCGGTAAATCCTTCGGGAACCACTCTTTTACTGCCAATCATTTACAAGCTCGCATATTCATGCAAAAAGGAAAAAACTCTGTTTACATAAAAATGTCAATCTCCAGGAAGGGCTCCTCTTCTTTTCTCTTTTTTTTATTTTTTTGTCGGTTAAGTTCGTCAGGGAAATCGATTAAGCTTCCTCCTCTTCTCCTTCTTCCTCTTCTGAAGTTGTAGAAGACGTAGCAGATGATACCGATCCATTAGCATTTACAGACGATGAACCATTCGCTTGCGAATTGGGACAGTCGCGAGCGATATGACCCGCTTCATGACAGCGATAACATGTCTTGGCAGATTTGTCTTGGGTATTATTGGTAGCAGAGCGACATTCGCGTGCAATGTGTCCAAACTTTCCGCAGTTGTAACACTTGACGATATTGGCTTGACAATCGCGCGCAAAATGATTGATGCCTACAGCGACATGACAATTAGCGAACGTGTCCTTTCTTTCTTTCTGAGCAACTTCTTCGTCGAAAAATGAGATATGTACCGCTACAGTTGTAGCAAATTACTCGGCCACCACGAGTCGTACCACCTCCGCGTCCTCCTCGTTTGCTACCGCCACGGAAACCACCTCGGAAACCTCCACGTCGCGGTCGAATATTTGTGCTATTGCAGTTACGTGCGACATGTCCCTAGAAAAAGAGAAAAAGAGAGAGGGTTTAGAATATCTCCTTTGTCCTACTGGCATAACAAGACTTACGAATCGACCACAGTTGAAGCAACGGGTTCCATTAGCGTTCGAGTTGGCATTGCGCGCGCTCGGGCAATCCGCTTGTACGTGACCGACTTGCAAAAGAGAAATGTCTTAGAGAACATTGAGAAGGTAATGAGCGAAACTAAAAGGACTCACCGCCACCACAGATATAGCATTGCTTAGCATCTGTAGTTCGTGGTCGCGGACACGCGCCGGATTCATGTCCTGGCTGCTTGCAATTATAACAAAGTCGTTCTGGTTCCGGGCACACGTCGGCAAAATGACCCACTTTGAGAAGCTAATGTCAGTTCCTCGGAATTCGATCGGAAAAGCGAGTGATTCAATCTACCGTTTCCACATTTGAAGCAGCCTCTTTTCGAAAACACCATGATCGTCTCTTTTTCTCTTCTTAACTTTGTGTGTTTTAACGAACTTGCGGTTCAGATCTTTTATTCCTTTTTGCTTACGCTCTTTATAATTTCAATCGGAACCCACGCATCAAAAAAAGAAAGAAAAAGAAACAGTGTGGAGGTAGAAAAAAGTTTGTTCAATGCATGCGACGTCCAAATTGTGCCCCGACGCCAGCCATCCACCCAACATATTCGCTTTTCATTGATACAGCACCATGAGCGATACCGATGAAGAGCCACGGGACTATTCCCAGTTATTGTAAGGGGAAACCGCGTGCGCATGCGCACGCCAAGACAACGACAAGATGCTGACGGATTTTCCGCAAAATCAAGAAAGAAACGTGCAAAACGCGGAGGGGCGAAAGATTACATGCCCGATGGTTCGCGCAAACAAAACGAAGCTATAGACGCTGCACGCGATGCCATGTTCACATTGTTACGAGAAGAGGAATCAAGAAAGACATCGGTCCATGCGGCTCAAGGTCGACTGGATCGATCGACAGGGCTGACGACCATTACGCGAGCCAAGGGAACTCATCTCCACGTCATGGGCCACACCGTGTCTGGCGGCCAACTTGCGTTGTACCCAGAAGAAGCCCTCTGGCTTATGAGCATGAGGCTCCTCGAGGTCCGCGATCAAGCCAATGTGCCTTGTAGCCTTCAAGACTATTATCAGCTCGTGTTCGCAGGGCACGACCGTTGGATAAACTTTGAAAAGTATCAAGTAAGCAAATCAAAACGGACGAGGATTGTTTTCCTTTTAAACTTTTTGGCTCTCTGTAGGTGTACGCATACCTTCGACGACTGGGATACATTGTACAACGACACCAAAGGAAACCGAACCCACCACCAAATCATGCTGCTGGTTCATCCAATCATGGATGGTGGCGTCGTTGGCTAAAGATGCTGTGTATCTGGATACAACCGTGGCTATGGTACTACTGGGCCTGGTCAACCAGACCTCTCGTGTACCAAAGGCAATGCAGAACCTATCGTACGTTGCTTTCCCATCTTCTTTTTTTCTCAATTTCACGGATCTGCTAACTCCCATTCGCAGAGCAAGTATACTCTAAATTGCAGGTTATCCGGTCCATATCGCCTCATCGTCCGACTGCTACTACATCCCAGGAATTCCATTGGGACATTTATAAACCTAACCCTCAATGGAAAAAACGAAACCCTGGTGTGGCAGATTATCGTGCTGTTGTGGTAAAGTAAGTTCTGGCGGTTTTCATCTGTTTCAAGGAACTAACCGTGCAAAAAAGAGCACGTGATGCTGTGCCTGCCCTATCTACCTATCAGACTCTTTTTTCACAAGCACTGCCTTGCAGTGATCGGCCTATTAGGTATACACAGGCGTCAACACGAGCGCCAACATTTCTTATAGCTGTGGTGGATGACGCAGAGGGTGTAAGTTTCTTGCGCGTTGCAGATGATCAAGTAGCAGACTTGTCTTTGGAATGCAAGCAGTAATATTCATCTCGTTATACCGTATCATAATATACAACTTTCATATTGATCATAGTGGACAAGGAAAGGCTGTGAACTTCACTCCAAAATACTAAATACAGTAGAGCCTGTCTAAATTAATAACCCTTGTGACCAAGGCGAACCATTACTTACATATATTAAATTAGGCAGTAAAAAAATGAGACAAGGCTCTATAGTATTTACAAGGTATTCCTCATTTCATAAAGTTTGCACATTTTGTTATATGTATGCAGCCCAACCTTAAGGATAGCCAGTTAACAAAAGAGCCATTTAGAAAGAAAACTCTAATCATATACACGTACCAATGAACATCTGGCTCAAGTTTCGTTCGCTTGTTGCTTCCTTAATTAAAGCGTCAACTGCATCCTCGACGCTTTTATACTCTGGTGTGCCTTCTATCTTCCTCTCAATTTTCTCTTGTTCCTTGCGGGCAGTTTGTTGCACCTGATACATGCATTTGTCAAAGATATGCTTTTCCGTAGTAATTGGGGTTGAAGCATATGCTACCTGTGGTCGACTCGGTTTCCGCGTTTGCCAGTCGACGATAGGGTCATGTACGAGGGTTTCAAATACACTCAGTAACTGGATCTTATTCTGACGGAGCACACTAAGCGTCAACTCGCAGGATTTTCGAAAGGTGCCTAGATAGACGTATCGGGATCAGAAAAGAATAGCACAGCTAGATTACGCTGGGTTCATTATTATTAGCCTTACCTTCGTACTTGAGAATACCCATCGCATCGATTAAATTCTTAGTCAAGCGAAAAGGCACAACTTCCGGGACTTGAAGGCTTTGGCCCTAATTTTTCCAGCGTGTTCGATGGTACTTTTATATCAAGATAAAAAAGGAAGAGTAGGTCCACGCACCTTATCGAATAACATGTTGACATCGACGTGTACACAGTCTCCATTCGTTTGATCAAACAAAATGTTTTCTGCGTGTCTATCGCCTAACCCAAGGATATGTCCTACGATAGACATGACCGCCAGTGTACGAATATACCGCGTCCGACTAGCTAGCCATTGCGAAGGCTCAGGGAAGTTGTCGAGGAACCACTTGTAAAATACAGCAGGACACCTATAACTACAAGGTTAAAGGAAAAACTGTAAAAGAAAGCACTCACTTTCCCAAAGGCAGCCTACCGTGGCAAGATATCTTTAGTGAACACCCTTTCCTTTTCGGACGGCAATAGACCATCCATACGCTGCTTCACAAGACCAAATATATCCTAAGCATGGCAACAATAAGTTATACTCCATGTTGAGTAACCTGGAAAGGAGGCGGGAGACATACCTTCCAGTCGATACCAATCCGTTGCCATTCACTTGTTACTATGCCCTTCAAAGGGTGCAAATTGTTAATCCATTCAATCAAGCCCCATTGCTCTCCTAACGGGACAACACCAAATGTTCGGATATCTATTCAGTTCCATAACGTTCAGCCGGAGGTCTGAAGTAACCGAGAGAGACGGATTCACTTACACAGGTGTCGCTGCCTTGCCTCTGGGTCTTTCTTCAAGAACGTATTGATCATATAACAGAATTCCATCATTCTTGCGTCTTTTCTAAGGTCATCTCGTTGTTTGCATAAAAATCGATATTGTTTGCCGTCAGTGCCTATCATTGTGATTTTCTTTGGCGCTTGCAAAGATCGCATCACTTCGAACTGCGAGCCAAAGCCTGAGTGATTTCATTTCAGTATCGAAGCATTCATTTTCATGTACAGCTATATAATGCACAAACCTTTAATCCGTGGCAAGTCCATGGAAAAAGGGTCAAATTTTATGCCCGATGATTCTGGTAGCTTTGGAATGAGACTCGCTTGACTCGGGATACAAAGGTCCAGATCTTTTAGTTTCACGATGCCCGGAAAACGGTTGATGCTCCCTATACGCGGTTGATCGTGCTCTATGCGTTCTGTCGCCAAGATTTTAAGCTGTCTAGCTAGATCTCGTGCTTGCTTTTGCTCGAGTCAGTGTAGTCCTCAGATTTACAATAATCAAGACACTCACTTTTATCACCGTGGATATTTCAGCGGATTGCCCGGCCTGAAATAAACCAAATTAGTGTGTCTATGGATAACCTATAGCAGACAGCTTCTACCTCTACTCTAGAAAGAATTTCAACTGTCCGTAGCCTCAAGTTCTCATTCTTGGATTCGCATGCAGGCAGAAGCGCCCAAACCGTCGTCCGTGGATAAGCGACGATCACTTTTGTTATGATCCTTTTCAATGTGTTTGTTACGTCTGTGTTGTCGTGCGACAGGCGGGAGACAAGACGCGGCAGCACCACGCAGAACTAGACCATTACCGTTGCTCCAATTTAGTATTCGAATAAAGCCAACCAGTAAAAACGATTTACTTACCTGATACGTCTGAATACGATCAATATTATCTTCTATAGTCTTTTGGATGGACCTGAAGCCACTTTCCACCATATGCCTCATATCAGGTTGACTGCCAGCGCGGATTGTCAAAAGAAAGCCCCTATCGTTACTTTCCATATACATTCAGCTACTTACAATTCATGGAAGTGGTTTACTGCATCCCCAAATAGCATCCAAAGCGTCAATAATCGTGGCATCGTGTGATAGAAATATTTAGAGCCAGTGCGAAGGGCATTGCAATATGCAGCAACAGCGTATCCGCAGGCTTTAATACTTGTTTTTCATAGACTATTAATGAAAAGTTGCGTTCACGCTCCAGTCAGCAGCACTTACGCTCTGTTATTCATCTTTTGCACCTCCCGAGCATTGATTAAACTATCCCAAAAGCGACCGTATCGATAGTACACCTTTTCCCAGCTATATACGGTGTTTAGTGGCAAAGTATGCATTTCTTCTAGCTGTCAACTGCTGCTTCTTACTTTGGACTCTTTTTCATGGCACTTTTACACAACTCCAAGATCTTGGCTTTATCGGGACTCTTGGAAACATGTAAATATTTTGCAAGAAGCAAAGTCGCCTAAGAAAAAAGGTATCCCTAAGCTAGGATCGCACGATTAGACAGTAGTCTGTTAAACTTGCCTTGGCATCCAGATTTGGTTGCGAACTAAGGTAATGAATTGCTTTTTCCTGCTCATTATTCTTCCAGTACCATTTCGCCCGCTCAATATACGCAAAAGGAGTGTCCAGACATTCGGCGCGGGAAATCGCCTGCAATGCAGTGATCATATCGCCTGCTTTTCGTGCCTTTTTGCCAGTCATGAGCCAAAGCTCGCCATCGTTCACAAAGCCAGGAGGCACGCCGTGTTGCGGTCTGCAAAGAACATCGACGGTTGGTACGACGCATGTGGTAGTTCTTCAAACGAAAGCAAGAATGGATTAAACTACCCACCTCAAGTCAATCAAGGCCGCCCTCTGCAGATCGACAAGTCCTTTTTGAATATGGTAAGAAGGAGATGCCATTTCTAGTTGCCGGCGCCATTCTTCCTGCAGCGCCCGGACGGGCTGAAAATGCTTCGTCTCTAGAGCTGTTTGCCATATCATGAGCGAATCTTCAAGATCTTGAAGCATTTGCAACCGGAATATAGTGTCATGTGAACGCTGATAAGATTCATGACTGACGGTAGCCAGCTCTTCAATTTGATCGTTCCTTGCAGACTCTATCGCCGATAAAGCAGATGGATAATCGTTTCGACGAATGTGTATCATGGCGCTTGCCAACATGGCATCGAACGTGTTCTTCATGGGTTGCTCTACAGCTGTCGCCAACGTCTCCCAATCCCGAGTCTTCCATGCTGCTTCCGCTCGATACGCATTTATCTCTCGTGACAGTTGGGGAAACCGTAGAATCAACTTATGGCAAGCGCTCAGCATGCCATCGTTATCACCACTCATACGCAAGCAATTGAAAAAGCCATTGACCATGTGTTGATTACTATCGAAAGAAGATGATGCTTCCAACAACTCCTCGTAACAAGCCTTGGCTTCTTCAAACTGATTCATACATTCGTATTGAAGAATTTCCTCTTCAAGACTGAGACTTCGTTTGAACAATGCAAAAACGGCAGCCATGGCATCAGGGTCATCGATCTTGGCGTATGTCCTGCGTATGCTGTCGTATATGCTCGATGTCACCAAGCCTTGCGTCTCCATGAGCCATCTAATATGTAGTTCAAGATGCAACAGTGATTGGACGTACGCCTTGGAGCTGAACGACGCCATAGCCATTAGATCATTCGGTATAGCATTCAGGAAGCGTTTAACAGCCTCTACATGTGAGGACTGCCTGTCGTCCATATTATTCCGTTGTCTTCGGCGCATCCATTTTCGACAATGCTCGGTGATTATGACAACCATCTAAATAAAAGTGGACACTCACATATAAGCTGATGTTATATGCACCTTCAGCTGTAGCCGTTTCATACCTGTAAGGATGACTGTTTCGTAGCATTATCATGCGAGTCTCCTTGTGAGTTCGTTTGTAGTACACTGATCAGTTCGCGTGTGACGTTGTCACGGTCCGCATCGGATCCAGATAGTAAGATATGTAGCACTAGACGTGGTTGCAGATATAAAGCCAAACCAATGTTTCCTGATTTGATAGAAGGCAAACATGCTTCGAAAATCGGTTTAGCAGCGTTGTTTGCCGTGTCGACAAGCCGATAGTACCATCCTTTAAGCCATTCCTCATAGTTTTTTGCCGACGGATATATGGGGTACGCCGGCGGCGAGACTATCCATTTGCTTTCAAAGGACGACTCTAAGAACGGAGTCAACACTGTCTGCACCGCTGCTGGCAACAAGTTCCATTGATTTCGTATCGTCGCATCGTACCGTTGATTTGCGTTACCGAATACGGATTTTTTATTAAACCCGGCGTATCTCAAAGCCATCTGGATAGCATATTGAACACATTGCCGATTCTGTTCGGTACTCGCACCATGGAAGGCTGGAATAAGCTGCTTCACAATCAGAAAGCAGACAAACTCTCGGTTTTCGTTCTCATCCGTGAAATTATTCAGTACGATATACTCGTCGTCCACTAGCTTCACGTTGCACCGACTCGGTTCAGTTGCTCCCAAGCGTCCAAGACATTCTGCTGCTAATCTGCGAATATCTCCTTGTTCCACGCCTTTTTTACACAGATAAAGCAATCCGCTGTATAACTGATCATGTTCTGCTACGATTGCAGGGTCCAATCTGCCATGGAGCGCGAGTAGCCGTCTTAAAGTTTGGATGGCCGATAATACGTCCAGTACTTCGTGACTATGCATTTTCTCGATGGTATACTTGATTCTCTGAGAGATCTCCAAATTTATGCGTTTTTCTTCCACGAAGTCCCTTAGGCTCTGGAGTTCTTCAAAATCAGGTATATCAGGTATATCCTCGTACTTCAAATCATTTAGCTCACAGTTATGGAATAGGTCTGTGAGCATCTTGGCGATATCTTGACGCGTCTGTTCATCACAGCGAGGAAAAATCCCGAGCAGGCCACGGGTGACAACTCCTATCCATGACGAAACATCCCGTAAAGGAAGCTCTTTGACGAATCGACGCCAAAGAAGGTACGCATGTCGTTGCATGTTAGGAAGCTCTCCAATAGCGTCGAACATCGCCAAAAGCTGTAACAAGGGGAAACAATTGAATTATGGGTGAAACGGTCACTGTTACTCATAAACGCGTACCTGCATTGAGTGAATCTGTATATTTTCACCTATTATACTCATCACAACCTCCAGAGCATTTAATGGATACGGATGTAGCAGCTTTGATGGACAAGAGCGCTTTGCGGATACAAACATTCCTACTTTGTCGAGTATCCCCAGAAACGACCAAGATAGATAATCGGCAAGACTCATTTTCTTAGGGACATCAGTCCATTCCATGACCCGCTCGATCGCGTTTAGCACCTTAACGAAAGTCAATACCTACACTTCTTGTCCACTGCTTTCACAACACATACCGTCTGTTTCTTTTCAGGATAGCCCAGCTCCATCGCCAGGATCGAGGTCAACTTTGTTCGGCACTGAGCTGCCAACTGCTTTGGAGCCTTATCAGATTTGAATATCTTTCGCAGTTGACTGAAACCTTGCTCTGCAAAAGCAGTATCTATAGACAGAAGATATTCAGCGATGAGGTAATGTGCACCTCGTTCGCATAATGTCCTTAGGTCAAGCCCGAATATTGCAGCCATTGCGTTAAGTTCTTCCCCTCCATTTGAAGACGAACTGACAGCATACGGTAATGTATATCTCAAACGGGTGCATAGATAGTTTGACAGGGTCGTACGATAAAGCGAGGCAATTTTTTCGGATACCATGACTTCCTTGACAAGGTATGATGCTGCAACATGAGATAGATTTTTCTCGTAAGGAGCCAACGCAATCGAAGCATCCCATTGTAGCTCGTCAAGCAGGAGACGCATCTAGAAGGGTTCATAAGCAGACTGGTGCACGGTAACAGGATTGACTGTACCTGTTCTAGTACGACCACTGCACCGTTGCTCTCTGTTTCGGACTCCAAGAACGCAACCAACTGTGGTAGCAAAGCAGTCAATGACTCGACAACCTACACAGTGACCAGTCAAACTCTAGGCCAGAGCGAGGAATCTATGTCCTTACCGGAGACACAGTATCCGAAGATTGGTCTCCCACAGATGACCTTTTATGTTTAAAGTAAGTATGCGTCTCATATACGGCGTAACCACAAGACATACAGATCCGTATCACTGATATCCATTGGTTCAGAGGATTCGACCCGCATCCTTTTAGGTACCTTTTCCTAAGATACCTCATTAATTATCGGCCTTCAATGATACGTTCCTTTCTGTCACTCACCTCTACTGTGTCATATTCTTTCAGCTCATCCCGTAAAGCTTGTGTCTTTCTTCTGAGCACCAGCAGATTTCTGTCGTCGCTGGAAAGAGTTTCGAAGTATTCATCAATCCAGGATAAATGCATGTTTCGTTCCATTAGCAAGCACGCGGTGCGAAGGATTGACTCCTGTATTCCGTGGTCATTGGTGAAGCGTGGCACAAATGAAATCAAAGAGTGGAGGGCGCGCTCTAAGGTCATGACATCTTTGATCGACATGTTCTTATATTGTGAGAGCAATTTATTGACGCATCCTGCGAGTTCAGTTGCGAGCTGTCCAGCAGTCCTTGACACAAGCGTTAGTAGAATTCTCATCAGAGCATACGGTAGCTAAGCTTACTTAGGATCAAAGTCGAAGGAACGTTGCATGCTCTGTATCAGTAGCAGGATCGAACTTTCTAGCTCAATGTCGGAAGGATCGGATACAGAATTTGATATGCATATTGGGTATAATTGAGCAATGCCCTTGCAAAGAAAGAGGATAATTATATATAGGTTTCCACAGAGATTTAGGGGAACTCACAAACCTTTAGTAGATGCCTTGAAGCACTTTCGCGAGCGATGAGTGCAATGCTTGTTGCCGAAATACAACAATACCATATAGCCGGTATGCAACGTTGTAATAGCAATGGATTAGACAATGTTATATATGATAATGCGCATCCAACAATCGCGATTATGTCATCGATAGCCTCTGGAGAAGAAAAGGTGACACCCGGGAGGCCAGATACCTAGGAGGACAGACATGCATTAAGTGGCACATGCATCTTTGTACTACTAAGACAGCGTACCTGAAAATTGCCACTGTTCCTGATAGAGATCAAAGCTGTGCAAAAGAGCATCAGACAGTGTATCCCCCCTTGTTAATTAGCATACTACTATAGCTACATACTTTGTAAGATCCGAATCAGATCGTTCGCGAAGACGATCGCCCAACGCCGATCCCTCGACAGCACACCGAATATATTACACAGGGCCTCGCTATATGTGTCATGCTCAATTTCTGCGGCATTAGCAGCATGTGCAAGCAATTTGGCTAGAAGGGAAACGCAATATGCTGGATCAATTAAGAGATCAACTTCACTTCTGAATGATGTCAAGGTTGTATTTATGACTGTCAAGTGCATTTCAGTATGCCATGAAGCCCGAAGATCAGAAACCATTAATAAACGAACCGGCGATCTCATCATTATCTTGAATCTGCTGCTCGATTATGGCTTCAATGCTGCTTGTGTCTGAAAACACCATTGCTGCACGAGAATGACACGACACGTAGCGGAAGCATCCAAAAACGCGTAACGTGGAAGAAGGCAGTCATTTTTTGGCTGCGCGTCTCTTATATATTCCATTCACAATGATCTTATGAACTCACAGTATGACCATAGATACACACATGTGTCGAAGGGCAAAGATCGACGCTGGCAAAAAAGTCTCCAAGTTAATGGCTATGTAGAGATTCAAGCAAAGCGTGTTCATCTAGCCGTGTTTCCTTTTTAGCTGTAGTAAATGGCCGGCCCTTGTAAGCGTCATGTATTGTTAGCATATAATACTACGGCCAGTGATTATTCCCTTTAGTTAGCCGATAGTCGAACCTTGCAACACACTTAATTCAAAGGACCTGGCACGGCTTGATGGTTGGAGAATCACCAAGTGTCAAGTCTCTCCGTTCAAGACTGATTCCGGCCCATGTATAAATAGACAAAATAGTCGCTGCAAGTGACCCAAAGGACTCCAAAATCGAAGTGCATATCAGTTGGAGCAACTTAGTTTCGATTTACAAGGACGCTTCCATTGGTACTAGGTTAGGATGACTATGTAGTTACTAGATTCTACATAAACAATTAAGCCACCACTGTAATACCAATAATGAACTTAAAAGTTTGTCTTCCCTTCGTACAAACGAGTGTCTGTTACTATTCGGATAGCAGTAGCTTCAGCTTTGAGTGAAGAACCCATTCGTTAGTCGAAGAGGGCCCACTTTGATTGGCTATCGGGGAGTGGCCGAACCCAGCGGTCTGCAAAACATAACAACAAACCCAACCCTTTTACACGCCTGGTCCGCAAGCAGCAATCATGTCCGCCGTCTTTGGTGTCTCGAATTTTGCAGTTACAACAGCTTCTTCCAAGTCGTCAGCGGAAGCAAGCAGTCGTGCACTTGCGCTTTACAGAAAATGGCAGAAATCGGTAAGATTTCGATTCTCCATACACGTGTTTGCGTGGCAAAAGGAGAGGGGACTGGGCGGCAATGGGGAGCCTAAGAGACGGAAAGGATAAAAAAGGACGCGTTGTAGCGATACTCCTTAAGATACTGGAACTGTCATTAAGGGAACCGATGTGGAGCAACGAGTAGCTGGAAGGAACGGAGAGGTCTTGAATGCCACATGGCAAGAGAAGAAGCCTAATGGCTTGTGACTAGGTACCTGAAATCCAAAGAATTTACGAGCTGGATCTCCCCGTTTCTGTGATTCGTGCGAAGATTCGTCAAGAATTCGAAAAGCATCGCTATGTAAAAGACCTGGGTGTGCGTGACGTATTGCTTGCCAAGGGACAGATGGAATATCAGGAAACAATCAATCTCTGGAAGCAGACAACACATATTTATCGCTACTTTGCCGAGGAGGAAGCTCCACCCAAACCAACCACCTTTTTAGACAAGTTTTATGAAGGCAGATCTTAAAAAAAACTCATATATAAAAGAAGACTCGTTAGACAGCTGGATAAAGAGTTTCTTTTCCACTCGTGGCTTCTGGAAACGTGTGTTCAAGCACAAGTTCCGTAGTGGGAGAAAGATGGATATGTGGATGAAGGGGTCAAATCATCAAAATAGGTTTGTCGAGAAGGATTGTTTTCAGGGTGCGTGGGTGCGTGCGTGCGTTTGGAATGGAAGCCTGTGAGTTTTCCTATCGGTTCTAAAATGTGGTCAAATGGATTAGAAAGCATGGGCTTCAAAATTTCAACCCTCTCTTTCTCTCTTTTCCTGTTACTTGGTAGAGGAAAAGCTGACCATACATTCATTCCTTCTCAAGTACCGTTCCACATACTGTACACTCTTTTAATTTCGCCTCTTTTTCTTTCTCAATTCTAAAGAATGGCGCCTATCCTTTTGCATGGACATCAGTTTGCACGTCCTACCTATCAGAACAATGTGTGGGCGGAACTCTGGACAGACCTTGTCAATGCAATTCATCTTGGGCCCAGTGCGCGCACAAGAAACAATAACAATCCGTTGGAAATGCAAGAATCGTCGATAATGCTGGCGTCACAGCAACAACGACAACAAGAGTTAACGAGGTTCGAAGCAGAATATGTCTCGTTCCCTAAGCTCGAAGAGGAACAACTGTCAGACGATGAAAACGAGACGACAACCGCCACCCAAAGAAATGTAGGAAGCAGATTACATAGCGTCCTTAAAAGAAAAGCATCAAGCATTTATGCATGGAAATCATAAACTGGCGTATTGACAACTTCTTCTGTTTCACTTGTAAATAATATTGATCATAACCCATTGGTTGATTCTGATTGATGAGAACAATGTCTGCACATTTTATTGCATGATGTCTGTGTGGGGCGATGGATTATATGTAATTAAGATGGAGTAGAAAGTACTCTACTGTATACTGTATCTAGATATTATCTAAGAGGACCAAGTCCCAACCAACGTCAACTCTTGAGAGACCTTTGAGGTTCAGCAAGGTCTGACAGAGGGCTTGTTGATCAATGTGGGGACGTAGATCATCCGGGCTGACAGCGGTGAAGGACTTAATCCAGGGGTATAATCGTTCATCATTAAGAAGGGGGTCGAGGAGAGCAAGGCTACGATCCACATTGGTGTTGAAATACAACGTGAAATGCTTTAAGCTTGGGAACGTCCTCCTCCAAGCATGCCAATCGAATGATTCTCCGCTTGTTATTATGGAAGGTGCTTGTATAGCCAACGATTCAAGTTCAGGGAAAGGTCCTATATCGCTGGTATCGGAAAGCTCGAACGACAAGGTTGGCAAATCAAGGGAACGGAGACTTGTCCTGTTGGCATCGTGATTTAGCCACGATAATAACCGGTGAGGTGTACGACAACCGGATAGCTGGATCATCTTTGCGTCATCGCGGAGAGAGTCTCGTATAGAGAGGTGGATGACTTGACCGCCATCCCAATCGGCTACGGCTTCCATGATAGTAGCATGCATAGCTGCTGGGACGCAGATTTCTAGAGAATTCATCTGCCGTCGCTGCTGATTGCTTAGCAATAAAGTAACTAGTTGTGCCGCCCAATAATGCATTTCACCACCGTCTGCGCTCTCAATAGCCATGGTAACACGAGCGGTCTGAAATCGGCGCTTTTCCGTTGCTGGTTGCTGCTTCAGCGCTGCCACGAGGTCGATCAAGGGATGGTTTTCTGGAGAGCAATATTCGGCATGAAGGATGATACGCACGTCGCCTGACCAGACACTTCGATCAGTTACTAGAGACTGCAGCCTGCGGCATGTACTACAATGGGTAATCACAAGACATATTACATTCTGGCTCACGCTGACATCATGGCAAGAAGTTCTGGCTCACCTTGCTATGGGTGAAAGATGGATATGATTGTCTTGGTACAAATATTGAAGAATGTTGAGAATTAATTCGTCTGCAAGTCGAAGAAGCATACTGTATTCCTGATGAGAAGCGATAAAGACAGATGAAGAAGAATAAGGGCGATTGGAATGCTATTTGCATTGAATGTGGAGAAGGAGCGAAAGAGAAGCTTTTCATGCCCTATCCCCTGTCTTTCGCTCAACGTGAGCAACCACTTATATATGTATTTATGAACATGACAAACTCGGCAAAATAAAATGGATGATTGAGATAGGAGCCGCCTGACGCATGTATGCTAGAGATATTAAACAATGTCCTGCCTTCTATATCGGGGGAAAAGGCATCATATAGAAGTCTTCAGCTGATTTGTTTGACTTTACCTCTCCCCCTTGACCCAGGATAAAGCAACAGCTCGTGGACAGGAATGAAATTTCCAAAGAATTATCCATGATCCCGACCTGTTTTCGAGGTACCAAAACCATCTAGATCCCTGTGTATTGCAGACGTACGCAAATCAAAGTATGTCGAAAGTATGTTTATTCCGGGAGCTTAAAGAAGATACAGAAATGCTTCGCCTGTTTTCTAAATATCGCCGCTTGATTAACTTTTCAGCCAGATGACGGCAGTTTATGAGTCATTTGGTATACAATACCAAGGAGGACCCTATCAACAAAGAAGTATTTGTGGTGAATATCATACTTTGAGGCTTAATTTTAAAATCCAAGGGATTCCCCGGCTTATCAGTATCCAACTGGTCTGATTGCATGTGCCGTTCAAAGGAAACACATGGTTGGTCATGAAGCAGCAATATCCATGACTTGGTTTTCTATATCGGTATCATTAGTCTTTGCCAATGCATGGCATTGTCTAAAAAGTGGCAAAGATTGAAGATCCAAACAGCTACCCAGTCCTCGCACTCGATGCATCAGAGGCAACTTTTCATTCATCAGCTGTGGCACAATGCGTTAGTTGGACGCTGTACAATGTGCTTAAATTGTTTTTCCGGAAGAAAGTTCCAGCCAATACATTCTCATGGGTTTTTGCATGAAATTCTGCTCAAGCGCCTTACTGGTTTCGCAATACTTCTTCAACTCAACGAAAACAACAGAATGGATCCTAATAAGCAACATATACCTTCGCACATGGCGATGGTTCCCGAGCAACGACCGCTGGAAAGAACGAGAGTTATCAGACCACAGGATATTGGTGATGACGCTCCTCGTGAGAGCCACTTGACACAGCATAGTCTCTCTCCTGAACATCTCGGCGTGGCAGGCTACGTTAAGGATGTGGCTGGTTTCATTAAAGACGCAGTTCAAGAAGTTCGCGATAGCGGCAGGAGAAAGAGACAAGAACGCAGACGAAGGGCTTCAGAGTCAGTTTCACCGCCGCCACGTCCAGCTGTGGAACAGCGATCATCGTCGTCGCCATCGCCCCAGGAAGAGCAGCATGAAGCTGAGGTTCAAGAGCCCAGACGCACTCAACGAGCCAGTTCTCCTTTGGCAGAAGCAGTAACCAATCTCTTTCCTGGCCTGGATCCCAACGCACAAACAAGTTGCCCGCATGCTGATGAACTTCGCAATGAGCTCATGCGGACTCATAGCAGAGACTCGCCAGACTCGGATCGTGGACTGTTACATCATTAGTAATAGTCAATTTGAATGCAAAAGAAGCGTATCTTTATTGCTCGTCTGCTCGGCCTCTTCGTCGTCCCGATTGCCGTCCGGATTTCCTGGCAATTTCTACTGCTGCTTCTGTAATTAATTGATGCTTGGGAGCTAGTCAGCCTATCTTTCTGTACATATAATAAAAAGATTGACAGTGTAACTCACTAGTCCTTCATTTCGCCTTGCGCATAGCTATAAGCGATAAATCAGCAACTCAGAGGCTGGAATAATACTTAGGACTTACTTTCACATCCTCCATGGTTATTGTACTCCTTTTTGCATGCCTATGAATATAAAGCCAACAAATGAGCCATTGAGAAACGTAATGGTAAGTTCTAACCACCTTGCAAAAACCTCAAGATCAATAGCCATGGTCCCTTTTGCGAAATGCGTTATCACAAAGTATTGAATCATGGTCAGGAAATCTTTTGGACTAACCTATCTGCTTGTAAACCAAATCTGCTAACGAAGCGACAAAGTCTGGTGTTACAGTTTTCTGCAAAAGCCTGGCTGCAATAAACAAGAGCCATAAGTGTTACGCGGTCTGCCAACCCGGGCCCCGTTATCGGCTGATCAGACAGATCGATCTAACCTTCTCTTTGCGCGATTTGATCTACGGAATGCCAAATGGCTGCTTTCAAATTCTGTAATGGTTTTTTAGAAGCAGAACACATCGTTGTTCATCTCGCGACATACTAGTTGTAGTTGCGTGTCACTAACGGAATCGTCCATTGCCTTCGCTCGTAAGAAAAAGGTGTGGGAAGCACTTGTGACTGAACAACATCACTTTTGAATACCCGGATGGAATGCATAATGGAGCAATTACGCGATCTTGATAAAGCTGCGCAAGCAGAAAATAAGCCCAGTCTTGAAGTGATACGACGTGTTTTGGAAGAGCCCGTGAAATGGCTTACAAACGACGTGACGATCGATCGCACCCAACGCCAGGCGCTTGTTCGACATGCTGCTTGGAAGCATCACGTTTGGGTGGTCTCGCAAACCGTTATCCCAAACTGGGCATTCGCTTTGAGTCGGAAGTCTTCCAGTCAAAGAACTGCACTGGAGACAACATTGTTGGGGCTTACTGGCAATGAGCCAGCACTTGAACCGGAGCTGACGCGTGTCATGGTGCAAGTCAGCCTCCCGCTATTGCTAGAGGCACTCCATGTGGCTCAGGATGCGCCGTTGGAGGCGCTCGACGTATACGAAGATCTGCTTCGAAAATCAGTCAGTCCAAAATTGATCCGTCTCTATCTGCAAGGACCATGGCTGGAAGATGTTCGGTTTTTCTGTTCCGTGATATGCTCGATACCCGCACGCCTTGCAAATGCATTTGGAATTATGCTTTCAAGCTCTGAGCACAAGGAAGAGTGGTATCTTCCGAGGTAACTGTGGAATACAAAATGAGTTTTGATGCTCTGAATAACCGTAGATGTATACGAAAGGAAATTCTATGCTGCTTTAGCTCGTCAGTTGTCGGAACAAGTGTATGAATGTTGTGCGTCTTGTGGGAGCCAATCTACGGATAAGGACTGGGTCTCAAGCCATGCTGCATTTGCTGCAGAATTGTTAGGCAAAATGATGCGGCAAGGACACACAGGTCGGGTCTTTACGTTCGGTAGAAAGTTTGATGCAGGCTGACAACGATTCACCCTCGACAATTAGATGACTGTTTATCGGTCATTTATCCTACGGTTATATCACAGCTGCGAAATGCGGATAAACCATTACTGTATCGTTTGGCGTCTTTATGGTCCTTTATCTGGCGTCACCTTGAAACATTGTCCATGTCCGAGAAAGCAACATTATCCGTTCTTAATATTGCAAGACAGACGCTGTTATCGGCTGCTGGTGTTAATGAAACAAGTCCCGAGATCAGTGCAGATAGGATATCCAGTGCGTCGTACTATATGGCCGTAATGATATTTGGTTTTGTCCCTCCTACAAACATTAAAGACGGAGATGATGACGGCAGGCAGCAACGGATTGAACGCTTTTTATTTGATACACTGTTTGGCCTGGCTAAAACGCGTACGGGCGACCTTATTACGATGCGGCTAGGTGTGGCAGCAAGCATCCATGCCGCAAGTCTATGCGACGGCAGCGATAACAGCTCTCAAGGTAAATATTCTTCCTTAGTTACTGAAGACGTAGGATGTTTGATACTCAGTACACAACATGAAGAATCAGTGCGTACTGGAAACCTACCCAAAAGAACATCAGATATGTTCATGAAAGTATTGCGACGACTTATTGACACCTGGGTTGATCCCACGTTTATTCGGCATTGTAGTTACCGGGAGCACGAATGTAAGTGTATCAGTATATGAAACTTTCTCTCTAAGATCATCGACATTGATCCTTCGCGTGACGCAGATATCACTGGCGGTATCATCCTAGCTACTGGATATTTATCGAAAGAGCAAACGAACGATCTATTTACAAAAGTTCCGTTGGCTTCTGGTGTCAATCGCTGGTTTTCTAGTGATGACATGTCAAAAGTGAAATTGGGAGTGGTAAATATACCAACACTGTTAAGTGTATTACTATCACCGGTAACGCCATGTCTTTGTAATTGTACAGGTTGTGGCAGAGTCCATGTCAGCAATACTGGATCCCGAGGGCTCCCAGTTGGACACAGGCGTATTGGATGATAAGGCTGATCAACGCTATAAAGAACTTAAAAAGTTGATCCATGCGAAAGACGCGTTTGCAGAAGGTAATTCACATGAGCAAATATGTATTTTGAGATTACTTAGCCATAGTATTGCGTCTGTCAGTGACGAATGAAGAAATTTTCAAGGAGTCTAAGGATGAGGTTGCTGAATATGATGCAACAGGCTCCGGAAATGAAACAGAAGATGAAGAGCTTGACCCTGACATGGTGATAACCGGGGAAGACCAAGGTAAGTTCAATATTAAAGATTCCCTCGATGTAAAACGATATATTAATCGTGTGCGCTTGTTTATTATGTTAACAAAAGACGATCATAACGGTTTCAGTGAGCCTGATCTTGAGCCCTACCCCATGGAAGAAGAATCGGACGAGGAGACCGCAGGTTACCGACAAAGCGGCAAAACGAAAAGGAAACGCATAAAGGAACCAATGTATATACACGTCTTGACGGTCACTGTATCGCTATCTATTTGCAAACTAAGACGCTGACTTGTAGGTATATCCTTGATCTTATAAACTATTTGCGCGACCATGAGGACCCGATTAAACTGGAGATCGGTCTCGGTGCTGCTGAGCGTCTTATACGCCAGAAAACCGGCTTCGGAACAGAAATAGGTGAATTACTCTCGGACATTTCCCCCAGCGATGAATGCTAACGAGGTACAGAGGAGTCTGCCATTGTTTTGGCGAAATATCTCATCGGCTTACCGGAAGTGTATGACCTGACTGACCTCAAGCAAAGGCAGCAAGGCGCATTGGTTGCGCTTGTTGTCGCTGTACCCAAAACAGTAACTGGGTATGTTTATACATCAATAAAAACGGTTCGAAGCACTAACAGAGACATAGTTTCTTGATCGATCAACTATATGACAGGAATTCGTCGACGGCACAAAGACAGATGATCCTCTCGGTCATTATCCTTGCTGTCCGCGAGTTATCCGGATTATCTAACGACGATAATCAAGATATGGCTGATAACAAGGTAAGACGTTTGGCATAATTTCCTTCTCAAGTCAATCGCTTATATCGCAGGAAGATGGACAAGGCACTGCTGGCACTCGAAGACTTGAAATTGGAAGATCATGATGCTCTAAAGCAAGTCGGCAAAGTACGAGTATTTTCACACAGCGCAGAGATCAGACGAAAACAACAAGAACGCATCAAGCGAAACCGCTTCAGTGGACTGGCAGGACCAGTCTTTTTCTTTCCTTTGCTTGTTGGTTGGTGGGAAGGGGCACAGGGTCGAATGAAGTATGTTGACTTCTTGCAAACTATTTGCAGGTTCGTTGTTTGCTAACGCTGTCTTACTGGCAAAGAATGTGGATAGGTCGCGACACCATGTTAGCAGAGCGCTTTGTTATTACGCTAAATGTTATTGTGCTGGGGGCTAGTAAGTTCGAACACCAAGGAGTACAGCGTAACAGACTTTAACTCTATCTGTTCGTAGCAAACACCCCGGAGAAGCAGCGGATTGTCACCGAATACTTTGAATTTGCTTTGTCACTTCGATTTGCAAAGGTCTCGCAGCGTGTGACTCGGGCGCTCCTTCTGGGGTTGGATATCATTCTGAACGTCTGCTACGAGCATCAAGAGGTCAGATTAGTGCAAGAGCATTACCAGGAGTTGACAGAAGTCAAGGCATGGATGGAAGGTAATGCGGAATTTTGGAGATCGGATATGATAAGATGCAGAAGACATATAACCGACTTCCCATTAGAAATTCTGGAGGCCATGAGAGAGGACGAGCTAAAACAACTTGCTATTAATATTCTTGCCCGCCTTGTAGAGGTTTCAAAAACTGTATAATTGCTATCTTACATTGCATGGATCGGTTATTAGAGACAGCGCTCGAAGTGGCAGCAGACTTTGGAAGGAAGTTGTCACTTTATGGTTAAATTAAACAACAGTAACAGAAAGTTTGCAGAAAATGAACCTCATCATACTATATCTTCTTGACAACCATGCGACTTTGTAACCAGAGCAAGCCATCTATAATGAGATGCGTCCATATGAATCCTGCAACCAGGGAAACTACTGTTTCCCATGCTATATACGAGACAAAAAGATTTGGCAAGAAATGTTGCCTCTTTTTGATTACGTGTCTACGGCTCGGCCATGTTTCATACTTCTGCTTCTTTGACATATGAAGCAATCAATTTGCATAACGTTGACAAGACAGTTTCCTTTGCTGTCCCATTGCTTTTCTCTTGCGGAATGCATCACCGATACCTTGGCCTCGATGTCCATGATGGTAGCAATATGGACAGCAGCACTTTATTTCAAGATACAAAGTGCACGATTATATGGAAGTTGCGCATTTAAGGCAGTATTGATTTCGTGCAAAATCAGCTCGGAGAAGGAGTCCGAGTTGCAGGAAAGGCATAAACTTTTGACAATCGCCCATCAGAAGATCTTTGCTTCTCTTTTGGTTATCTGTTTTCTTTTCTCTAAAAAACACCAAAAGCTGTCTCGTACGCTCTTATTTCTTCCCGTCAGGCACCCGTGTCAGAAACATACTCTACTATGAGCGCTGGCCATTGACTCAGGCAGCAATGCCCATAGCACCTGCCATTCAGGCGCCGCACTCCGGCAAGGACGCGGTCCTTGAGGCTGCATTCCTGCTGCCCAGAGTGTTCTGGACGATTGTGGGTGGAGAGCCCTTCGTCATGGATGGTGACGTCGAAGATATCGTGGTGCAAAGTGTGTGACTGTCTGGGGCATAATGCCACGCGTCTCGACGAGTACTGTTTTCTTTGGCAAAACTTGCTGCAACTCTTTCGGGTTTCTCAACCAAGTTTTTGACCGAAGAATTCAAGATGCGAACCTCGTGGTTTCTTTTCTTATTTTCAAAGATGCGTAACTTGTGTGTTTGGTAAGTGCGAAAGGAACACCAGTTTCATGTCACGTGACATGGTATGACGTGTTCAAATATGCAGATTGGAAAACCATTCCACTCCTCGTTGCCCCCACTCCTTTCCCCCTTTAAGGTATGTGTTGTCAAAAGGACTGCCCAGAGTGAAGCAAGTGGTGCTCACAGATAGTCAATTTTGCAGCGTGACGTTTGTCCATTTGTTTAGATTTCCCTTTTTTCCGCCCTTCTTATTTCTTTTTCTTTTCCGCAAAGACACGCATAAAAAAGGGCTTCGCAGACAAAGACGCTTGCTAACAAATAGTCGTTTCGCAGCGTGTTTATTTCAACATCCCTCTTCCTCTTTCCTTCCTCCCGCCTCCTTTTCTTTTTCTTCTTCTTCAGCGAAGGAAGGCGTCGTCGAAAGGCTGGTTTAATATTTAAAAGTTTTCTAATGACGAGCTATTTTCAGCGAGACGATCGTCTGTCAGTCAAAATTTCGTCCCTTTTTCTCCTTTCTTTCCCGCGAAGGACAAAGCAAAGCATGTTTGCTCACAAATAGTCGCTCGTCAGCGTGTCCCTGAGTGTTTGTTCAATTTCCTTCGTTTCCGCCCAATTCCATCTCCTTATCCTCCTCAAAGATATGTACCATAAAAAGGCTTGTTCAAAATAAAACAATCTTGCCCACAGACAGTCTTTTACAAGCATTACGTTTGTCAAAATTTCCCTCCTGCGCCGTCTTTACCGAAATCGATCTGAAGGTATGTATAATCAAGAAGCTTGTATAAACACCAAGACGGGTTGCTCATGGATGGTCATTTTCAGTGCGACAATCGCCCGTTAACTCAACTGAATTTTATTCAAAGTAGCCTATTCAGTAAAAAAACGCAGCAGCTAGACGTCAAAACCCAGTAACGACTTATTCCTGTGCAAATGCTAATATGGAACGTATTGTAGTCATTGTGAATAGATTAAATCATTTGGCGTTACTTCTTCATATTGTACGTCGCAAAATATAATGTTTGTACTGTCTGTAAGTATATCATATGGATACTAAAAATGCGCATTTTTTATTGTTTATCTTGAAATGTGAAACAAAAAAGGCTCTTAAGTGGTATAGTAGATGCCATGATGATAGGTGACCCGTATCACAAATGATTTAGAGACATCATCGTTTTGCTAGGATGATACTGATTCAAGCAGTATCATATCTGTTCAGAGACGTCACATTAAGTTCCCATCCTGAGCATTGCATGTTTATCTCGGGTTGCTCTTCTTGGCACCGAAGCTACCAATTGACTCGGCTAAAGGGACGCCAGGAAGTTTACTTCGCATGACGCAGATAACACTCGATGCTATTTGCGGTAGACACAAGTGCAATTGCAAAATCCAATGCGTATTGTAAATTTGCTTCAAAAGGTTATCGTTACCCTGAATGTCCCCAAAGGAGCCGTCGTGCAGCTAACCATGGCCCGACATATATAAGGCCCATAGATTAGGCCCCTTAATCGCTTCCAAACATAAACATAAACATAAGAAACATCATACGCGACATCATAGAAAACCCGGCTTGGCTCAACTCACGTTACTTGGCGGCCAAAAGGGGATTGCCAGGTGAGCTGCATGTCACATACATTGATGTGCTTGCTATATCATTCAGTCTGTTATAGCCTAACGTAGGTAACCGATACAGGGAATACAGGTACGATCTTTTTTGTTTTTACGCGGGACGGGGCGATGAGCGAAGTTTCTTGCTCATTAAATCTGTCAACTGCAAATATTTTTGGCACAAACAGATGCGATACGATAAAAATATTTTTTTGTTTTGAAAGAGAGGGAAAAAGAAGAGTTGCCTGCTTGTTAAGAAAACGTCTGCTTAGCATATGAATATTATTGGTCAACGAAAGGAAGGGTGATTCAGACAAGTCGATCATTCATTCCAGCGAAGGAGAAAGTCTCAAAACAACTGCTTGATCGCCGCGTCGCCATCAGTCAGGGGTAGTGTGTACCGAGAATTTTCGACCAACGAGGAGCCGCGGAAAAGGAAAATAAAATCAAGTTTGTTTGCGTTGGACTAACCATAAAGGTCTCGAGCTAGTCACTTTGAGAAGAGAATGCCCGTCCAAGAAAAAAAAAGTATAAAGGAAGGCGCTTTTTCATCAGCTTTGTTCACCCGTAGTCTCAAAGCCGAGGTGTGCAGCATGAGATGAAGTGCGCTTCATATGACGTTGGCTTGAAGATGCGGCAGATAGTAGGTGTCGCTCAAAAAACGCTGCTATAACGCTGGTTTCCCCGTAGAGGCTTTATTCCAGGTAAATGAAGTGGCCACAGGCAAATGCACCTCACTAAGTTTGTTCCAGTGGGATGGGAAGCCGTCGATTCGTTTGGCCTGGCGGGAAGGCTGTGGAACGAGAAAGATGCATGTATACTTCAACATCAAATTCGAAGATAAGTCCGTATTGCACGTAGTTACTTCCAACCATGTTGTCTGCGAAAACTAGATTGCAAATGATATTCCTCAAAGCATCGCCCTGTTTTTCTCTGTGACGCTTATGGATGACGATATATATTGATTGCTTCTTTGATGACGTTGCTGGAACTCAACTTTTCATGAGTCACTGAAAGATGGGAACGATGTATCCAAACGCTGAGACTCAACTTCCATCTTGCACCAGGTGAACGGCGGATAATGTCAGTCACATATCCTTTGACGCACAATCAATAACGCATCCGAACTAACGTGTATCATTGTTTGCACTTGAAGTATCCAGCG